>PVJN01023332.1:0-32414 GCA_004026805.1 Lasiurus borealis | reverse complement strand
AAAAAAAAAAAAAAAAAAAAAAAAAAAAAAAAAAAAAAAAAAAAAAAAAAAAACACCCATTGGCAAAGGTAAGCAAATAGGAATTTTAAATTGTCTGGATGATAAACTTTTACTGCAGGCTCACAGTTCTCAGCAGGATTTAAAAGTTTGGTGTGACAGAGGTCTAGGAGTGTAAATGAGTGTTTGTTTCCCTCTGGAATCACTGTCTCTCGGTAGCTCACCAACTTCACTGTTGTCACATTAGCACAGGTGGTAGGACAGTCACAGCCAGGCATCCTGTTCTCATAGGCAGTACAGCAGTGGTCAGGAGCATGAGTTCTGGAATCCGATTACCAGGGTTGGGATCCCAGCTGCTACTGTGCAAATCCTGGTAAGCTTCCTCCCCTCACTCCTCACCTATAAAGTGGGAGTCATCCTCTGGAGTGGATTTCTACTGCTGCTGTAATAAAGTACTATAAATTGAGTGGCTTAAAACAACACAGACTTATTATATTACAGTTCTGGAGGTCAGAAGTCTGAAGTGGGTCTCACTGGGCTAAAAATCAAGAACTAGGCAGGGTTAGATCCTTCTGGAGATCTAGAGGAGAGCTAGAGGGGAATCATTTTCTTTGCCTTTTCTAGCTTCTGGAATCTGCTTTCATTCCTTGGCTTGTGCATCCCTTCCCTGCCCCATCCCCAATTCCCTTCATCTTCAAGGCCAGTAGCATTGTATCTCTGTAACCCTGCTTTTAGTTTTACATTTAGCTTTCTGATACTGTTTTTTTGACCTGTTGGAAATTGTGTTGTGGTTAACAGCTCAGGCTTTTGAGCAAAGGTTTACCCAATTAAATCCCACTTTTGCCTAGTAGCCATAAACAAGATATCTTAGCTATTTGTGCCTCAGTTTTCTCATCTATAAAATGGGGACAGTATATGGTCCTTGAAAGAGTTTTGTTAAGGATTAAATAAGTTAATACATGTAAAGCAATTTGTATTCACTCAATAAATATTACATATAGTATTCACTCAATAACTTATTATTACTCAATTTATGTCAAACACAATCTTTAAGAATATATGCCTATTTTTAACAACAAAAAATGTTAATTATTTGGTATCCTGGTTGTTTCATTGAGTAGTGTATCATAAACATCTTTATACTCTTAAGTCTTTGTCTACAACATGATTCTTAAGTATAGAACATGGTCTCATATTTGAGGACATTTAGGAGAGTTACAGATTTTTGATATTATAAAGTGCTGCAATAAAGCATGCTTGAACATCTCTCTCATTATTTCCTTAGGAAGAAGTAAAGTTGTTGGGATAAAAAGTGTATACAACTTTTGGTATCTTTCAGGTCACAGGATTTATATCAATCAAAGTTCTTTGCAATGTTGTTATTTTGGGCTTATTCTGATGGGTCTAAGAGACTGTTTCTAAGCAAAGTGCAGTAATTAACTCAAGTTAGGGTACTGTGCTCCTCAGCCATCCTGAACAGCAACATGCTGCTGAAATAAAAGGTGTGGGTGATGTGAATAGCCAGTGAAGGTGACTTGCTGATAGACATGGGTTGGCCACCAGACCAGGCCCAGGCTGCCTGAGGTATCAGCACTTCTGATATAACTAACTTCAGACAGGAAGAGCATCTTCGGTCCTGAGCCTCAGGCAGAGCTGAACTGGGGGAGAGCAGCTGAGCTGCACTGAGACACATTTCATAGGCTTTCTCTCTTAATTTAATCCATTCAAGGAGAATTCCTCTGGGCAAGGTGTTATGGTCCCTGTGTCAGCAAAACCTTGTATAATTTAGAAGTCTGTTCCTAAAATAGTGAAAGGGTGAGATGTCTCAGAGGCAGAAAAAGTACCTAAAAGGATTCCACCGGGAGCAACCCTGCCAGAGGGAATTAACACATTGAATCACAGGTGGGGAAGCAACATGATATAAGTGTCCAACCCATTGGCCCAACACTTTAAGCCTGCCTGTTTTAAAGAAGGAAGCCTTAAAAATAGATCGTCCTATATAATAAAATCCTAATATGCAAATTGTCCCCTTGGGTGATCATTCCACTGGAGACTGGGAGTTCGACCACCAGGGGGCAGCACAGAACATGGCGGGCGTCAGCGACCTCTCACCGGCTACCTGGGGGTGATAGGGATGGAGGTGCGGGTGAGAATGCGGGGTGTCAGCCAAGCTCACTCTCATTCCCCCTGCTACCCTCCCCTACCAGGGCTCGCACCTTGCACCTGTGTGGCATCTTTGGAGTGAGCCAGGCCACAGCCGCCAGGACCGCAGGGACTGGTGGGGTTCCCCATAGGTTCTAGCAGGAGCTGGTCTGCAAGGCTTGCCGGGAGAGAGCCCGCTGCCCACTCAGGTTCCATGCAGCGCTGCTGGGCAGCCCAGAGGCCCATGCTGTGCCCCGGTCCACAGTGTCCAGCTGCACTCTTTACATCTCTACATGGGGACTCAGGCACCGTGACTCAGGTGGAGGGGCTCCAGGTGCTACCCAGGGCCCAGAGGTCATCTGGGCCCTGCCCTTCTATGCCAGATGCTCACACTTCCATCACCGGCCAGGCCTAGGGACTGCACCGGTGCACAAACTGGGCCTCTAGTTAATAAATAACTGTCCTAATATTTAGACAAATTGAAAAAATCATGGATTCACTGACTCCTAAAAGTACAGAGATCTTCAAGGTCATCTATTCTAGCCCCATGGTCAGTGGTTACTTGAATTCCATTTATAGTTATCCCAACAAATGATCTTCAGCCTCTGCTTGGACATCTGCAGTAGCAGAGAACGCACTTCTTCCTGCAAGCCACTCTCTCCTTAGGACACCTACTATACCTAGAAAGTTCATCCTTATTAGGATGCTAAAACCCATCAGCCTAAATAAACAAATAAATATGAATTCTGGAACCTGAAATACACAGATGTTTTTCAAATAAACAAATAAATAAATAGGTGTTTTTCAAGCATTAGTGAGTGACACAGAGTGTTGAAAGCATTATCTTTACAACTGGCTCCAGAGCCTTTCATAGGAAGGGAACTAAATTTGTTCAGAAAAACACCTTGGTCCTAGCTGGTTTCGTTCAGTGCATAGAGCGTCGGCCTGCAACCTAAAGGGTCCCTGGTTAGTTTCCGGCCAAGGGCACATGCCAGGTTGTGGTGTTAGTCCTTAGTAGGGGGCATGTAGAAGGTAGCCAGATCAATGATTCTTGCTCATCATTGATGTTTCCATCTCTGTCTCCATTTCCCTTCCTCTCTGAAATCAATATATATTTCTCCATATATATTATTATATATATTTCTCCATTGATTAAAGAAAAATAACTTGATGAATCATTTTGGGTGACAAAGATGAGGTTCCTAAGATTTATAATGTGAGAAGAGAGCAAGACCAAATGATTGTGCTTTAGAAATTAATGGAGCTTTGAGGTGAGCAGTGAAATATTGAAAACAAATTGTAGACCCAGAGGGAGCCACAGGACGTAGCCAGATGCTGGAGCCTGTGGGGGAAAGGCAGCCAGTCAGAAATTCCTTGTGCCTGAGATCTTTTAAGAACAACATTCCATTTTAAGTGGAGTGCATTTCTACCTTAGAAAAGATAGATTGGCATAACACTTTCTGATAATCCCAATTCTTGCCATCTCTCCTGAAAATTAAATCAAATACAGAAATGTGAAAACTTGGAAACAGCCTAGATCCTAAAATAGATTGCTAAGTGAGTTTATAGTACATTAAGTAACCATTGCAACTATTAAATTTTAATAAAGTATTTAGAGGCAATGGGGGAATAACCACACATGTGTAATACCTTAATTAATAAAAATATAATAATAATAATAAAATTTTTAATCAATAATAAAATAGATTTTGGAGCCCTAAAAAAAATATGTGAGAAAAAATAACAACTAAAATGTGTCAGTGTACCTTCTATATGTCAAATATCAATGTAGAGACTTAACATACATTACCACACATCTTTACAAAAATACCATGAGGTTGGTGTCACTCTCCCCATTTTACAAACAGTGAAATTGACACCCACAGGCTTAGTAACTCGGGTCACCTCACTAGTCAGGGGCATAGCAGGCTTCTACACCACTGTGAAACAACCACGTGCGGCAGTAACAGATACTTTTCAATGAAATCACCATTCCCAGGTACAGAGCTGTCAAGGAGCTGAAGTCAGCAGGGAGCCTCATAAATTTCTCTGCCTGGGGAAAGCCTCCCTACCCACAGAGCCCCAGTGTGCACTCTGAGATTCCTTTCTGTATCATGTTCCATCCGCAGCTAAAGGGAAATCTAGAGATTAAAACGGCAAAAGCTTTCCAAGAGAAAAAACTCTTCCAAAACCTCCGCAGTCTCTTGAGATTTTCGGTAACACATGGCCAGTGTGACAGGTTTCCTGGGTGTCTGCTAGTATTTGGCATCGTCACACTCCACAGTCAGTTTCAAATTGTCATTCTTTGGCCCACTGAGGCTTTAAATAGCGCCTCCTAACAAGCAGGCCAGCTTTTGTAGCTTTCGCTTTCTATTGAGAGCGTGTGAGGGCTCGCAAGCCATTGAAAATAAATGTCACAGAGTAAATGCTTTTATGTCTTTGGTTTGTTTAAACTTCTTTGAGGACGCTGAGAATCAAGACACATGGTTCATAATGAAATCTTACAGAATAATGACGCCATTTCTCAAAGCATCCAAAATATCGCTAAACAAGATGCCGCGATAGAAATGTGTATGTCACATTAATGCCAGGGCCAAAAAGTGAGAGCACAAAAGAAAATTAAATTTTACAACACTGATGTTTTTTGAGCACCTTCTGCTTGCCAGGAATTTTGGAGAACTGATCTCATTTAATCCCTACAAAACGTATAAGTAACCCAATTTTCCTGCTGAAGACACCAGAGAGGTTTAATAACGGGATCAAGGTGACTGTGCTGGACAGCAGTGAGGCTGGGGCTGTCTGGCCATGAAAAGAACTCACTTCCCCACACAGTCAATCAAAAAAAGGCCCAAGGATATAGGACAAGAGTCAACCCTGACTCACTAGAAGGCAGCCTGAGTCGGAAAAATAATATTTATTTGCTTACAGGCAGTATGGGAGTCAGGAAGCATTAACGATGAAGATAAAAGACTGGCATGTGCAGCTATTGAGTTCCAGCCATCACAATCTCAACGCACCGCACAGGAGTGGTGATACGAACATCTTGTAATTACATAGTGCCCTTCTCGGGGAAGCTCAGAGCTCTTTAGAGATACCTTCACATTTGTCTTCCCAATAGCTCTGCAGTGGAGAAGATAGCACTCATCTTCCTTTTACCAAGGAAGAAGCTAATGCATTTGCCCAAGGTCATTCGGGGGCAAAGAGGCTCAGAGAGACAGTATCCCTAGGACTCTTGTCCTGACTGCTTACCCAGTGGCATGGAAAACCAAATTCATTACTCAGAGACCCAGCTTTGCAATGGTAGGTAAAATAGCTGTGAAAATGGCCCTTGCCGCTGGAAACAGGTGACAGGAGGGGCCTCTCTATCCTTCCCCCTCCAGACAGCCACTCCTGGCGGAGTGGCAATTTTCCTTTTGCTAATCAGAATATTTGCAATATCAAAAAAGAATCGGCCTTAATCAAAGAAAGGTTTATCAATGTGAAGCTCTACCCACAAAGAACCTCACATCCCTGAGCCAAAAAGATCCTCAATCTTTTCCCAGGATGGAATTTATAATTAGAATTTCTGGTCTTGTCTACAAGGCGCACCAACTAAAGGAAGTACGACCCCAGGGGAAGGCTAGAAGAAAGAAAAGGAAAAGGGATGGAGACCCTGCAGAGAAGGTACCCTCAAGTGAGACTTCTGCTGTATGGGCCATTCCCCAGGTGAGCCCTGTGGATGGAAAAGCGTTGTTTCGCACAAACTCTGGACACCCTTGATGTCTGCAAATGGTTTCTGGTGTGACTGGTTTTTATGAGGGTGTAACTTGTATGTTCTCCAGATATGTCAGGGCCTAATAATAAGTACAAATACTACATAAAAGCAAAAAAGCAGGTAAAACTCCAGTGGTCTTAAAAGTGGTCCAATTATCAGTGTTAACAAAAGGTTCTACTGCACCTACATAAAAATCTTCACAGTTAAGTACTCCTCACAACCTAAGGCTTAACACTCAAGACCTGCACCGTCAGCTTCCTCAGCTGCGATCCTGACCAACCACAAGGGAAGCAGATCTGTGGTATTATTCCCTCCCTGAGGCAAAAGCTTTTATCATATCGAAAAATTCAAAAGCTCAACTCTGATTTACTGGTAGAAATGCTAGTCTCAAATGTGAATTCAGTGAAAATCTTATGCAATTTTGTTTTGTTTATTGCTCTTAGATATGAAGCAAGTAGCAAAGCTTTTTGGTTTTATAAAATGGGTTTTGCCTACCCCCACCCCTTTCCCGATTTTTTATGAATAAAATACAAAGGAAAATAGAAAAAAAAAAAGAAAAAAAGCTGAGCACTCTGAATTAGAAGAAACTAGTAAATAAGATTTTTTTTTTTAAGTTCTGGCCCTAGCCAGTGTGGGTCAGTGGACAGAGCGTCACCCCGCAGACTGACGCGTTCTGGGTTTGATTCCAATCAAGGGCTCGATCCCACAGTAGGGGTTGTGCAGGAGGCAGCCAATCAATGATTCTCTCTCATCACTGATGTTTCTATCTCTTGTTCCCTCTCCCTTCCTCTCTGAAATCAATAAAAATCTTTTTTAAATAAATAAATAAATAAATAAATTTCTGCTGCATAAACAACAGATGAAGACAAAATGAAGGAAAAGAGCACAATCTGGCTGGGAAAAAAGAGACCAGAACCCAAAGAAAAAGTCACAAATAGCCTCCCCACCCCAGCTCACACCTGCAGAAGATGAAAGCAAGAATAGCTATGAGTCAAATTCCCACTCTCCTAGGCAATCACAATCACAACTATACATACATATATCATTAATACAACATTAGAAAATTAAATCTGTCAGGACACTTAAAGAATAATACACCACAACAAAGTGTTTTGTTCCAGGAATGAATGCAATTATGGGCCAATATTAGAAAATCTATAATTTATCATATTAATAGATCAAAGGAGAAAAACCATCTAATTTTCTCATAGATTTAAAAAAAATTATAAACTTTTAAATTTATGACCTAAAAATAGATGGGTATTCCTCAATATGATATGGAATCTCCATAGTCAAATAACTGGGGAAAAAAATCTAAGATAATAAGAATAAATATTGAAACTTATAGGAGAGTTCAACAGTATAGCTATTTTAAAAACAAATATATATTTAAAATGTTAAATTTTGTTCATGTCCATTGTGTCCATTTTCTCCCCAGTTCAAATTTGCTTATGTTGAGAACCTCCTTGCAAAATGAGAGTAAAAGAAAACTAGGTGCATGAACAGTTCAGGAAACATAAATATACCAAAAGAACACCAGTTCTCAATCTTATAATCTCCCAAAACACAATGGCAGAGTCAAGAAAAGGTCAGAAACCTGTCAAGGATCAATACAGATAGGTATATATAAATAGGAACAAGCAGCATTCCCTTTCCTTTTGTGTCAAAATATTGTGCATTTTTATAACAGATTGAGTCTTTACCACAGTGTTCCATACCCAGGCACCAATCTGCTGATGAGAGCACACATAGCTAAACTTGAGGTTATAGAATCCATGCTTAAGTCTCCTTCCAGATCCCAATCACAAACAGGTAATTTCACGACCAGACCTTCACAGGTTCCTAAGGTAGTCTCCTCTAATCTCTATAGCAATGGTCATCTTCCTCTTTTCCCAAAACTCTGAATGTATTCCTTCATTTACTTTTCAAATCCTGATCAACCAATTAATTCTATTCATTAAGAAGGAAAACTTTCTCTTACTACTTTTACTTGGGAATAGAAATACTGTATTCCTATCCACTCAGCATCTGTTCTGTACATTTCTGCATTCATACATTCATCCAACAAATGTCGACCATTGCCAACTATGGCCCAGGCATTGTTGCAAGTTGCTGGTGGCTTAATAATGACTAAGCTGGACACGGTGGGCACCTCACACGGTTTTATAACCTGGTGGGAGAGCCAAACACGTTGAGAGGCAATCACGACACAGTTACTGTGGGTGAGGGGGAGCACAGGGTGCTAACAGAATAGAAAGTAGGGTCTTCATCCAGCCCATGTTGAGGAGGGAGATGCAGAGAGACCAAAGGACGAGTAAGAGTTGAAAGCGTACATATGGTGAGAGGAAAGAGCCTGACTCATTTTATTCATTTCTGGCATAAAAACAGCCTCCACCTTCAATTAATATTCTCAGACCTGGTAGTGTGGGAGCCCCTTTCCACGTCCCACGTGGTTCAGGGTTCCCGGTTCAGGGTTCGGGTTCTGAAGGAGGCCGCACACAAACGAAATGAGAGACCAGAAAGCATTAATTTGGCGATATTGGGGGGCCAGGTGGGAGCCTTCCTCTAGTGGAAAGGACTGCCACTTGCTCTGGCCTTTTTCTCCCTTTTATTAAGGCTTTGGGACACACCCCTAACCTTTAGGCAGGAAATAACAAAAACAGAAATTAACATGAAACAAACAGAGAGAAGTTGCTTCAACCAATAATGTTTCAACTAAACAATGAGTAATCAGCTCTGACCTTTCAGAGCAATTAAGGTTGACCAGCCTTCTGGCCTCCTGTTTACATCCATTTAGTGAGAACAATATTTGGTTTCCGACACAGTAGGCAGGCATCTAAGACTTGTAACCATGTTAGCTGGTATAGCTACCATGTTACATGCAGTGTTTAACAGCTCCTTGGAAATCTCTGACAGCACTCTTAAGTAATCCTTTTGGAACGAACAGAAGTTTGAAGTGAGTAAGATGAATTCTGGACAGAGTGGCTTTAAGAGCCTCTTTATTCGCTGGAGCTGAAACCCCTTTCAAGGACTGCTCTAGCAATCCTAGCTGTTAGATGACACCCCCATGGTTACCAAGGATAAGAGAAGCATATGAAGAAAATACTCTTTGGGCCGACAGTAAATATTTGAACTCTGCTGAGTCTGACAGCGAAACCCCAAGGACAAAGATGAATCTTATGATTTAGGCTTTTCCCATCAAGTCTTTTTAAGACTCAACTAGGGGTTTGCTACCATGGTCAGCATTTCAAGTATGTAAGATAGAAGAGCGGCTTTATAGACTTGGAGGATCTTACTCTCTATTGTCCAGAACAATCTGAATGTTATAAAGCAAAAATTTTTCTGGTCTCCTAAGAACCAGCACTGCTATCCAACACTGACAGCCCTAGGCGACTACAAACACCATTTTATTAATATGTGACTACTTGTCTCTTCCAACATTGTTTAATTTTTAAATAGAAAAGACATGTTACCATGAAAGTAGTTACTATGACACCTGCCTAAACTTAAATATTTACAAGTATTCCGTTACATCTTAGAAGTGAACGAATTCTAACATTCACTCATATAAATCATAGGAAAAATGGTTTTGAAGCTAATTTTGTTAAACACAACATATTTTTTGTTTAAAATGTGACATAATTGTTGGTATTTAGAATAAGCAACTTTCCTAAATTCCATGATAAGGGAAACGTAATTACTTTCCTCCTTAAATCAGGAATAAAATAAGGATTTCTGCTCTTACCTCCATCTTTTAACATTGTACTAGATATTCTATTTGAAGAAATAAAACTATATTTACCCAGGGACAACATAACTATCTATACAGGAAATCCTAATACACTTTCTGGTCTTGGTCAGTATGCTTTCATGTTTGCATAATTTGTTAAAAGTATAAATACTCTGATTTTTTTCACCATTGTATTATAATCTTCCTAACATATAATAGACTACTATATTTTTAAATAAACCTATAACATTCCCTTTCTATTGCTGGATCACAATTTACCTAATCTTTCTCTTTCATTGGATGTTTAAATTTCCCTCCTCTTTTCCCCCTCTCGCTGTTAACTTTTAGAACTACTGTCATGCATACAACTTATACATTCTTTTAAAATACATGTTACCCAACTGTTTTCCCAAAGGGAATCATCATTTTATATTTCTCTCAGCAATATGAGTGTATCGGTTTTATCATAAATTCATCAGTATTGCATTTGTGTTGTTTTTTGTTATTCTTGGGGTTTTGAGGGAGAGAAATAATTTACTTTAAAAAGGCACAAAATGATATATCATTGATTGCTGACATGGTTGAGCATTTTCCATGAATTTATCTACTATCTATATTTCGTCTTGTATAAATGATATTGTCATTGTCTTACTATTATAAGAAAAGTTATAGTTAATAATTTCAAAAGAAGGAAAAGGAAAGAATAAAGATACATTTGTATAAAATAAGTGAGGGGAAATGATATATTTTACTAAAAGAGGTTAGTGATGACATGTTTTTAGTGGATAGAAAATAATACAACAAGTGTATAAGCTGTAAATAATTTCCTAAATCCAGCAAACACTCTTCCAGGGTTGGGCAGTGAAAAATAACTGTTTCAGAGCTGTGAATGGAGCTAATATTGGGACGACTGTAGCAAGCCAATGAGCATATGCACAGTCACCCCTCATATCCAGTCAATTGGTACCAGGTGGTAAGGTATGACCACCTCTTCTGATTTATTTTAAAGATGTATGAATTCTTGGTTATAATGTGAACACTCCCCCATGTTTATAACAGTCCTAATTAAATAAAGAGCAAGCTTTGTATATTCGAACAAAACACAGCCTTGGGCTGTTTTGGACCTGCAGGGTGCTAGTTTTTGCTTCTGGGTTGAGCTTAAGCCTGAACATCTGATTTCAGTTCCAACATTTTTTTTAAAATACATATTTTATTGACTTTTTTTACAGAGAGGAAGGGAGAGGGATAGAGAGTTAGAAACATCGATCAGCTGCCTCCTGCCCAACTCCACTGGGGATGTACCTGCAACCAAGGTTTTAAATAAATCAATCTTTAAAATAAATCAGAAGAGGTGGTCATACCTTATCACTTGGTACCAAATGACTAGATATGAGGGGTGACTGTGCATATGCTCATTGACCGGAATCGAACCCGGGATGGTTCAGTCCACAGGCCGATGCTCTATCCACTGAGCCAAACCGGTCAGGGCCAGTTCCAACATTTTTAATGAACATCCCTCACCATGCTAAATCATTCCTCAGCAGGACAGGGGTTAACACTCTCAGTGAAAGACATCTGGTTAATCGTGGCACACTGAATTCATGTGCTTATCTCTACTCCTTGCTGAAACTCCACTAATGAGAATAAAGAATTAAAGAGGTAGAATTCCATAAGGACTAAGAAAGGAGTGAAGAAAACTGCAATAGCAAAGATAACAGGAAAGGAGGTAATGCAGGTGAGAGATGCCAACAAACTTTTGGAAGATGGGACATAAATGGAGGATTTATCTTAGCTGAGAATACCAAAACCTGCACTGAAGGGTGATAAGAAGTAAATCCATTCATACCATGAGCCTCTTCAAAACATAGGAATTGGTGGCACCAGGTTTACAAAATTGCAGATGAAGTATGGGGCTGAAAATATGAGCATTGGCTGAATCTATGCAAAGGGCAGTAGGACACATTTAATTCCATTGTTGGAATTAAATCTATGAAGAAATTACACCAGAGATTCTCTAAACCCAGACACTAAATATATAGTGAAAGGTAGGGAAGAGGTGCCATCCTAAAAACAAGAGTGGTAAATAAAAAGTCTACATTCTGAATAGTGAGGTTCTCATCTAGCCTTCCTGCATTGCTTAGATCCAAGAGTACTAAAAGCCAAAAATACATACTCTTATCACCAGGAAGAAATATAATAGAGCCCTGAATAGCCCCAAGAAAAGGAAGGTCCCAACCAGTAAGTCTTCACAAAACCTCCTGTAGAACTGACCTCAGAGCAGAGAAATACCTATAACACTATGTTTCTCAAGGAACCCTAGGGTTCTGGGAGGCGGTACAAGTGGTTCTGTGAAAGATGATAAATCAAAAAATAATAATCAACATTAATTTTAAACTCCAAATGCCTTGTGATGAAATGATGGACAGTGACTCAGCCCAACATTTAGTAAGAGGTCTTTAGTAAAAGCAATTTAGTAAGAGATATTTCAGCAGTGAACTGTAGGAATTGTAGGATTTGGGGGTTTTGTTGTTGTTGTTTTGCATTAACACCATCCTCAGTTTCTGACTGAAATAAAGGAGGTTGTTAATAATGGGTGAGTGCTGCCTGCATAAAGCTGACTACGGCAGGCTGAAGACATCAGTCTCTCTCTCCAAAATTACATCGCCCAACATCTATTTATAGGCTGTATATGTGAATAAAGAAGTTCTTTTGGTGTGATAAAAAGAATCTGAGGAAAATTTTCATTCTAAAGAGTGAATTTTATGTGCTGTGATTCCATTGCTTTCCTGCCATTTTGCTATTAATTTTAAACATTACAAAATGTGATTTGTCAAGGTTATAAATAAATTGTATCTTGAAACTCATTTTGTGTGTGTGTGTGTGATATTTTGTATGGTTATTTAATGTCTTTGTTTTACATTTTACAAACATGTTTGGTGGCACGAGATGGTTATTTTGAAGATGAGGAATGTGCTGGAAAAAGAATACTAAACCTGACTCAATGAACAATCCCAGTAAAATCAGGGATGAAAATTTATAATCTCAAGAGTCATTTCACTGCAATAATGCAGGAGTTGATTAATAAAAAGTTCAGTTACTCTCAGAAAGACAATGAACATTTTTTTCTATAGTTTTCCACATTCAACTTGTCTTAGCAAACATTTCTTATTTAATAATTATCAAGCGGCCATTTGGTTCAGAATGAAATATGTGCCCTGGCTGGGTGGCTCAGATGGTTGGAGCACTGTCTCATACACCAAAAAAGGCTGTGTTCTTTCCATGTTTAAGGAAATAATATATTTAAAATGTTTCAATAATTTCAGTTCAACATAATTTTCAATGTTTTAAGATACTAATAAAATATTTCAGTCATACTTTTATTAAGTAAATCATAGTTCATGCCTTCAATTATTTCTGGAGGTTTCACTAAGCCTGATGGTTGAATTTACCTCAGACAAAGGTATAATTTAAGCATTGCTCTAACATTTTTAAAATCTAAACTCTAAGTTCAAGGAACAGAAAACATTAATTGTAGCTGTAACTCTGTATCTGCTCAAATCATCTACATTTACTGCTTCAGCCTCTCTGTCTGGAAAAAAGAGATAAGGCTTACCTTTATCATAGTGCAAACTAGGAGGCTTAGTCTGGAAGAGGATGTGAAAGTTCTTTGAAAAGAATGTCTGAATACTCTGATTATATATTTTAGTCCTAACACTAATGGATTTAAGAAAATCCAATTAGGTAGCAAGATTCTGCTATAGAAAATCAGTTTCTCCTTTGTAATCAAAGGATAATTTTCAAGGAAAAGTTTCTCTTACCCTTAAATGATCCTTCCAAGTCCCTCTGTCCTGTGACATATCAAGTCTCGGCAGCTTTCAAAGCAAGCCCCTATAAGAACTCATGGTCTTTGGGGGAATTCTATAGAGAAATTTAGATGCTACAGATGACGTCAAATTCTTAAACAATACCTTTTTCAAAAATGCATTAATGTCAATCGAGCCAAAAAACAACAAAACAAAAAAATTATACAATTTTTAGGAAGGAGTTCAAAAAGTTTTAGACTTTGTAACTACCAGCCACTACCTCTCTTTTCCACTTTCATATTACCATAGCAACAAAGGGACTTACCTACCAGTTAAAAAATAGGTGAAAATACAGCCCCAAGCAGCTATTTATTTCATCGATTTATAGAGTGTTAGCCCCATGGACATACATTGGCAACGCTGGGCACGTTTTGCCACTGATGCTGCTTCAATAAATCCGGCATGTCAGGGAGTCAAAGCCAGTTCCTTTCACATTCATTTTTCATGCCTTTTCCTGCTGTCTCAGATGAGAAGACTGGAAAAGAAATAGCTGCCTTGCTCAAAGGTGGTCAACATACATAAATATTAAATTTTTGGTCAAACAATGGTAGAGCCATCCACCCCTACTAAATGTTAACCTGAAGAAATCCATAGAAAAAATATAAAACCAGACATAGAAATCGAAATTCTTGGGAATTTTTTTCAATTTGTTCAAATAAAGCAATGAATATATGCACTGAAAACCTCAGGGCTTCCATTTTCAAACTGTCCTAGCGCACAGAGGGAGGACTCAATTTGACCATGTAGCAAATTCTATTAAATTGATTCTGTAGTATTAGAAGAAAAGTTGTCTCCAGAGCAAATCTTTCAACCATTCTTTCAACTTATTTTCAGCTATGGGGAATTCTAAGAAAGGAGTTAGTATCAAAATATCTAGAATTATAATGAAATAGGCAGGGGAGTTCCACTGTACTGGGAAGAACTGAGATAACAACTTAACTAGTTTTTTAAAGAGCTGCTTGTTAACTGCTCTATTCTGGAGGAGGGAGGGGGGATACTACACATTTTTCAAGAAATTTATGAAATCAGCAGCTGAATATAAAGCTACAGATTCTTTCTTCTCTTTTTTACTTGCACCAATAGAGAATATGAGTTTATGACTCACATTTACTCATTAATAGAGCAATGAATGTTCTCTTTAGTTACAGATCAAGGCACTTTTATAAGCCTACAGCAAAAGGAATCCTCCCACATAGAGAAATCACAAAGCAGAAGGCTAACAGACTCAGCTCCTGTGTTCCTGAACAGAGAGCTTTCTAGAGCAGTGGTTCTCAACCTTCCTAATGCCGCGACCCTTTAAGACGGCTCTTCATGTGGTAGTGACCCCCAACCATAAAGTTATTTCCGTTGCTACTTCATAACTGTAATTTTGCTACTGTTATGAACTGTAATGTAAATATCTGATATGCAGGATATATTTTCATTGTTACAAATTGAACATAATTAAAGCATAGTGATAAATCACAAAAAAACAATATGTAATTATATATTGTGAAATATTTATTTCTAATTACAAATAAATGAAATTTTGTCTTGAATCGTGGTGTAACATGGGTAACAGTCTTAATATGACAACAGTAAACTACATTGTTACATTTTGCTACACTGAGGAGCGGTGTGTTGGTTCCTAAGACCATGGGAAATGGGTGTTTTCCAATAGTCTTAGGCGACCCCTGTGAAAGCGTCATTCGACCCCCAAAGGGGTCGCGACCCACAGGTTGAGAACAGCTGTTCTAGAGCGTATTAAACAGCTATGCAAAGTTCATGTCATGCCTGTCTAATCCCAGTAATGCTTTGAAGATTCACAAAAATACCAAGTCCTGGGGACTCCAATACATGGATCAATAAGGAGGGAACAGCTAAATGAGTACAGGCAATCTTCACAGGTATGAAAGTATTTTGATAAGACCTACCCCTCGGCTAGGAAAACCTGTTATCAAAAGGCTCTGTGATTCCCTTTGAGCATCAGTTGATTATAAAATAGACTTCCAGAGAATAGGAGATGGATATGGTGGTAAGAAGGGAGCCACTGACCAGTGGTGAGATGTGATGAAGAGCCTGCTGTGTTCCGTGGGGTTCATGAGCAAAAAGGGGCCCCCAGAGCTGGTTCTAGGAGAGGTAGCCTGCCAGTGGCAGAAGAATATGTTCCACTTAGATTGTTAAATGTTTCTATAAACAAAATGATGATGAAGGAAAGTTTTTCATAAAAGAATTTCCACTAATAATGAAAGTAAGGTAATAAGAAAAAAAAGCCTTTACATAAAGCTTGATGAAATAAAAGATCTGACCTTAATAACCAATGGAAGCTAAAACCATTATGTGACAAGCTAACAGTGAACGTTAATCGGGCTAAACAACCTACTGATCAACTTTAAAATATCATGAAGAGTAAAACAGTCATTCTGTGCCTCACCTTCTGTAAATTATTCTTGCCAAAATAACTGAATCTAAGTCTAGTTGAGCCTTTAGATCAAGTTAACAGTCCATAAGGAACATATGAAATTGCAGATGATGTTAAGACACCATGATGATGCAATCAGCCAACTACAAAATGAGACGAATTCAATGTCCCAGTTTCTTTAAGAAATAAACACTATGAAAAAGTGGAGGCGAGAAGGGCTGTGGGAGATCAAGACTTCAGAAAGAGAGGCAAACTAATGCAATGTGTGGATTCAAAGAAAACAACTTAAAATGGCATTTTGAAGATAAATGAGAACATTTTCAAAGTAATTGTTTAATCATATTATATGAAATCTTTGCTAGTGCATTGTGGTGTTTTTAAATCCTTCTATGTTATAAACAAACTGACATATTTATGGATGATTTGGATTTGCTTTAAATGTGCCACCAAACTAGATATGTGGGGAGCAAATAGATGACAGATTGGCAAAATTTGATGGCTGTTTAAGCTGGTTAATGGGTACATGAAGATGCATTTTTCTATTCTGCTATTATATATGTTTGAAATATCCTATATAATAAAAGCCTAATATGCAAATCGACTGAATGGCTGAACGATCTGTGGAACGACTAGTCGCTATGATGCACACTGACCACCAGGAGACAGACACTCAATGCAGGAGCTGCCCCCAACTCCAGTCCAGCCAAGGTGGGTGCCAGCAGGAACCCCCCACCCCACCCCACTTGCTGAGGGAGGCAACCAGCTGCTGCAGTGGGGGCGGGGCCTGTGAATAGGTGGCACCAGGCCAGCCAAGGTAGGTCCCAGCGCCCCCTCTCCCTCCCATGTGCCCCACCAGTTGCCCCACAGATCGGCCCTAATCACTGGCCAGGCCTACAGACCTTACCCGTGTATGAATTTTATGTATCAGGCCTCTAGAAGATTAAAGAGAGAAGATCAAAAAGAGAGAGAATTTCTGTGGCAAAGTGTTTCCATAGTTTAGTTTTCCTTAACAAATCCATGGACAAAGGACACAGAGAGGAAAGTGGACAAAAAAGGGAGAGAAAGAAGCAAAAAGGAGGAAGAAAAACAATAGCTGGCCAAGTAGCTCCAGGTCATTTGGGTCTCTCTAATGGAGAATATTTGGATTTGCTTTTCTGACTGATTCTCCCTGTTTTACAAAAAAATAATCTCAGATGAGCCCTTTGATTAATCAAATGTTATCATTCATCATTCTTCAGGAAAATGGTGATACAATATGAACACAGATGTTTAGTTTGAGAAGATTCCATTTCCACTGGCGATACAGATTGTTGTAAAAATGTCTTTGCCAGTGTTATGTCTCTAAGGCTTTATTGTTTACCTTTACAGTACCATTTCTTTTCTAAGCATGGATTTAAATAATAAGATTGCTTTTCCCTGGAAATGCGTGGGTTCCAGAAAAGGCAGCTGTATTGAGAGTTGCTTAGAAAAATAAGGATATGAGACCCCTAAGATGGCAGAGAAACAAGCAGGCAAGATCTTCAGCTGCTTTAAAAGCAAATCAAACTGGACTCAGCATGGCTCAAACTGGACAGGAATACCACCACCTTCCTTTTGTATGCCACCTTACTGAAATCTGTAAAATCCTTAATGTGCAGAGGTTGGGCTGCTGTAACTTGGTATAGTTGCCTTGATGGGAGCCATTGGTTAAGATCAGTTGGCTGGGGAATTTCTTTAAAAGGAGAAAATATTCCAGTTTATCTAGAAAAGAGCAGATCCTGGGGCACAACGTGAAAATTGAGAAGCCAAGCATACCCTAGAAGAAGAAATAAATTCATTTCTCTCTCTGGAAATTGGATTTGCCTTCAAAGTGTCACCAGTTTTGAAGATACTATGAGGGACCCATCCTCATGGATCCAGACCTATGAGAACTAAGAAGGTCCTCATCTAGAAGGGATTTGTGGTTAAATTCCATATTGTGTACTTCCCTTCCATTGTTCGTAAATATTGTTAGGTCTGATCAAAGAATTGAATCGATACCCTCTTCCCTGGAAACTGACTTTAAGCCACTTCACAATTGGACATTCCACTTGCTAAGACCATTCTCTCTCCCCACTGGAGTTTCCCGGAATCCAGACCTGCACAGAAAATTCTCCATCCAGAAAAAGCCTGCCTAGAGTCATTTAAAAACCTGACTCCCCATCTTTGGGAGCTTGCGCCATTTTGGGGCTCAGCCCATTTGGTATCCAGATGACCTAATAAATTTATAATCCTTCACCCCTTTTGGCGTCGTGTGTTCCTCCTTCAGCGACCCTAACATTCATCACTTTTGTTGATGTTGTGGTCTGATCTCAATCATCTAATGACAAAAGTTTATGCCCAACACTCATGCAAAGAAGTTTTAAAAATGCCAGTCAGGAATCTTGTGGTGACCTAAAGCAGAGTAAAAACAAAGGTTTGTGTACAGAGTAACACAGAAATCAAAACTCCAAAGCCAGAGGCCTGACACCAGTACAGACTTTTTTAGTACATATAGTTAAGCATCTGGATTTCCAGAGAACCTGGTGACCTTTGTACTTATTGATGAAGTCGGAGTGGAAGCATAAAGACTTTAAAATACGGCATGCTAGTGTGAATGTGTTCTCACCAACTGATGAGGCTCTTAACCAGTTAAAATGAGTAAAGGAACACTTAACTTTATGTTGGATTTAAAAATAAAACAAAATAGCAATGCATTCAATTGCAAAGAAAAACACACTGCGGCTAAAGCTCTGATGCCCCCCCCAAAAAAAGAGCTCAAAACAATTAAATTTATTGGATTTACATCTGTATAAGAGAGAGACAGAGAGAGAGAGAGAGAGAGAGAGAGAGAGAGAGAGAGAGAGAGAGAGAGAGAGAGAGAATCATATCTACTTTCAATATATTCATAGCTCCTGGCACCAAGGAAATGGAAAATTATTGTTAGACATTAAACTTTGTATCAGATTCTGTTTCTGCTGGTGACCTACTGCTCTGAATATGATAGTTTGATTGATTTTGGAGATCTGATGTCTTCAAATTTCTGGACACATTAACGTAGGATAAATAACGAGAAGATCTTCCCAAATAGATGACAGTGTGAGCACAGGTGACCAATTTTCCCAGCAGATGCCACATAGAATGATCCCAGCTCTGCCTTCACTGCTGAGACTGTATTGGGGCGGGGGGGGGTATCTTTTTTGGTATCTGATCCTAGTCTTCTCTGCATTACACTCCTTAGCCCTATCTCCATGACATAAGCTGAGAGTTACTTACTTGATAGAATCTAAGATTGAAGATGGTAACTAAAACTAAACTCTCTCCCAGCACTCAATTCTATACCCAACCATCCACCTGCCTTAACCAAGAGGGGAATCAAGTCTCTGTCTATCCAGTTCATTCCAACATCCCCAATTCTTATCAACACATGCTCAGCCAATGATAAGTTATCCTTTATCCTATCAAGTTCTAATTAATCCCTATTATAATTTTCATTGGCCCATAACTTTCTACCAATTCACTGCCTCCCTGTCTCGTTGATTCCAAACAGATTTAACCTCGGTAAAATCAGCACTATATAGATTTATATGAATCATCACTTGAATAATTTACCAAAAATTTACTGTTCCCTTCTGTGTTCCCAACACCACTTCCCAAAATACACCAATCTTAGGTGTGTTTATTCCCTCAGTGAATGTAAAAATAAATTTTTTAAACATATTTTTATTGATTTCAGAGAAGAAAGGAGAGGGAGAGAGAGAAACATTGCTAATAAGAGAGAATCATTAATGGGCTGCTTCGTGCACACCTTCCCACCCCCGCAACTGGGGATCAAGCCCACAACCTGGGCATGTGTCCTTGTCTGGAATCAAACCCAGGACCCTTCTTCAGTGTGCAGGCCTATGCTCTATCCATTGAGCCAAACTGGCCAGGGCTTAAAAATAAATTTATTTACCCATGAGTTACTTATTATGTCCCAGTAAGTGCTGTTACACAGAATAACTGTTTAATCCAATCAGCTAATATTTATTGATTGCCCTATGCCTAGGTATTAGATACTGTGAAAGGAACAGAGTCATATATTTTCCTAAACTTCAAGACCCTGAAATACAGTCAAGAAGATGAGACTTAAACACAAAAAAAACCTTAATACATAAATCAGTGCCATTTAAGTGATTCAGACAGCAAGTTTATAGGAGCTTAGAAAAGGAAAAAAGCTATTAACTGACACACAGTAAATGTGCAATCAATGTCTGATTGAATTAAATTGAACCAGGGCATTTAATATTGAACATAAAGACAGGTGAAGAGACATGAAAATTTGATAATCTAGAAATGTGCAGGAAAATGCTGAGATTAGATGCATGTTTTCTATTAAATAGATTTTTTACTGAAAATTATATAAAAACATATTAAAGTGACATGTTTTATTGGAGCATATCACTATTGCACGTGGGAATCCTTACAGATGACATATCTGATAATGTGCTAAAAATATGAATATAATTTTAAATCATTTGGGTTTTTTGTATGAAATTATTGTAGTTGGCATGTAACCTATAGAGTGTTGCTTAATTTAAGCCTTCTGAAAAATACATGGTCATTTGATTAATAACATTTCTTCTCTACTGCCAAACTGGCTTCATGTTTATTTCAAGAGGGGGGAAAAAAGCAGAACATGACATTATTCTAGAAGTTCGCAATGTAAATTTGAAAAGTTACATTGGCAGGGGGCTGGGGAGGGGAACACTACACAGGAAGTATATAGATGTGAAACAGTAAAAGGAATCTGTCTCACACCTTTCCTGCGGCTTTGATTCATAAATCACGGTTAAGCACGCTGGTATGATATCCAAGATAGAATCTCAGAACTAAAGTATTCATATTAAAATGGAAAATAAATTGAATCAAAAATACTCCTATAAAAGTGGGAGGCTCATAAATTAAGACCCTATGTAGCAACACAAGTATCACCACCTGGAATAGGTCTTGGAATTCTAATTTACAGTGAGGATGAAAAATAAAAGATGTCCCAGAAAAAGTAAGGACACTTTCTGAATAAGAAACGAATAACATAACACCTATAGTAGTATTAACGAAGAGTAAACTACATCGATCAAGTACTGAAAGGATAGGCAGCCTGGAGCAGGGAAAAGGACAGAGAGCCAGGGCACATCCTGGTGTCACCTGCAATGAACAAATGAGGGGCCCTGGACAGGTGAGCAGCAATAATGAGGGCTGCATGACACTGTCCATCAAGATCCTTACTAAACTTCCTGCTGTGGACTTGCCCCCAAGGAGCCTCCGATTTTACTGGGCTGTCCCTGAACTTGCCGTGTTGACTCATCAAAGAAGGGTTGTCAATCTTCCTGGTGGATGGGTTCTTTGAAATAAATAATTTGAAATAAATAAACGTCGTTTCTACATTTTCTTCTTGAAATGTCGTTATCTTGTGTCCATAGCTGAGATGTAATCATAGTGTAACTGACAATGTTGGTCTATGCACCTCCATACTGTAGCATTACTATAATAATAACAGCAACAACTAATATTTATGGAATGTGCTTCATGTGCCAGAGATTCTGCAAATAATGTCTGCCCATCCTCTGGTGGTGAGAAAACAATAGCTGATTCCAAGGTCCTGGCACATGAATATTTGTTGGATATGTGAACAAGTGAACACAACAAACCTAAAAAATTCCTATCCCTTACTTTCCTGGGGAAAAGGTACTCACAGTGGAAGGGGGTGGGGGCGGGGGGGTCTGTCCCTCCTTGTGCTTTAATTACAACAATGAATGACAAACACATGCACACTTTTCTTGGCAGCATCTCTAGCACTT
Source organism: Lasiurus borealis (assembly GCA_004026805.1). Lineage (NCBI taxonomy): Eukaryota > Metazoa > Chordata > Mammalia > Chiroptera > Vespertilionidae > Lasiurus > Lasiurus borealis. Next base: position 10,690 of record PVJN01023332.1, on the reverse strand, counting down.
TCTCGCCCAGTTGTTCTAAAACATGCCAAGAAGAATCTAATTCTTACCCTCTTTATGTATCAAAGTAGAATATTCAGTATTCCATGCATGAGTGTAGAATCAAAGGGGCAGTTTAAAAAGTCAAAGCAAGAATCAAGATTCCTCACATAAAAGAAATGTATAAACCCTAAGGGTACATCTAATGTACAAAATAAAACTGATGAACAAAACAGACCCTAGACATAGAAGCATGAAACAGACTGACGAATCTCATAGGGAAGACAGGGCTGGGGATTAGGCAGTGAAGAGAGATTAACCAAGAAATTTTATGCATACTAGAGGCCTGGCGCATGAAATTTGTGCATGGGGGGAGAGGGGGAGTGTCCCTCAGCCCAGCCTGTACCCTCTGTAATCTGGGACTCCTTGAGGTATGTCCGACTGCCCATTTAGACTTGTTCCCAGTAGGATCGGGCCTAAACAGGCAGTCAGACATCCTTCTCACAATCAAGGAATGCTGACTCCCAAACTGCTCACTTGCCTGCCTTCCTGATTGCCCTTAACTGTTTCTGCCTGCTAGCCTAATCATCCCCTAAACACTCCCATACCAGCCTGATTGATCCCTAACTGCTCCCCTGCAAGTTCCATTGCCCCAAACTGCCCTCCCCTACAGGCCTGGTTTCTCCCCAACTGACCTCCCTTCCAGGCCTGGTCCTCCCCAATTGCCCTCCCCTGCAGGCCTGGTCCCCACCAACTGCTCTCCCCTGCAGGCCTGGGTCCCCTCCCCCAGCTGCTCTACCATACAGGCCTGGTCCCTCCCGCCTTCAGCTGCCCTTCCCTACAGGCCTGGTCATTCCCAAATGCCCTCCCTTGCAAGCATGGTCCCCCCCCAACTGTTCTCTTCTGCAGGCCTGGGTCTCCCCCAACTGCCCTTCCCTGCAGGTCCAGTTGCCCCCAACTTTCCTCCTCTGACAGCCTGGTCATCCCTAACTGCCCTCTCCTGCAGGCTTGATTGCCCCCAACTGCCCTCTCCTGTTGGCTATCTTGTGGTGGCCACCTTGTGTCCACATGGGGACAGCCATATTTGATCACGTAGGGGCAGCCATCTTATGTGTTGGAGTGATGGTCAATTTGCATATCACTCTTTTATTAGATAGGGCTAGAGGCCCAGTGCACGAATTCATGCACAGGTGTGGTCCAGCCAGCCTGCCCTAATGGAGGCAGCCAACCAAGAGGAGGAGCTGCAGGGTGTTGACCAGACAGCCCCATCCCCAATCAGGGTGGGGGGCTAGCTGGGGTTGGAGCCAGCCAGGGGAGGGGCCACGGGTGCTTAGGGAGGCCAGTAGGGGTCCCCATTGGGCTATTTGGCCACCACAGTGCACATCATAGTGACCTGTCATTCCAGTCATTCTGCCTTTCCAATCACTTAGCTTTTATATATATAGATATGCATAACCCATGGACACAGAAATAGTGTGGAGAAGTCCTTGGGGGGGGAGGGTGGGATGGAGGAAATCAATGGGGGGAAAAAGGGAACATCTATAATTCTTTCAATAATAAAAATAAGTTTTTTAAAATCCTAACAGTAAAGGGGTCTTAATTATATCATGACAGCACGGTCCCTTTTTTACTAGTAAGTGGAGAATTGGCATTTGATTTTAGTTTTATATGTTTCAAAAGTCAAATCTAAATATGAGGATAGAGTCAAATGCCAAGTTTCCAAGAAACAGGCACTAATTTGAGTCTGAGACCTTTTTGCCAGTATGTCCATGCTGAAATGATAAAGCATTGCTCTAGATTTAGCTCTCCTTAGGGGTCATCCTTAGATAATGGCAACAGAGGGATGACTATAAAAGGCCAAAAAAAAAGACCAAACATCCAAATATGTATTTAATAAGCACTTATTGCATGCCTATTATGTGCATAACACCTTCAGAGTACAAAAAAAGCCTTTCAGTCTGGTGAGAGACACACACAGACATCAGTACCGTGTGACACATGCTTCTTACAGGGAGCTATGGAGCCCAGAAAGACCCCCCAACCTCACTGGGGCCCTGCATTTGCAGCACATTTTATGCAGAACAAAAGGATCACTCTGAAAATAAATATTTCATCTGGCTTTGCAAAGCAATTGTGGCATTGGAAATATCTTCTCCCTTCCTCTCTGTAAAAAATCAATAAAATATATATATATTTTTAAAGTAAATGCCAAAGCCCACATTGAGAAGCTTTGGGTGGAAACCACAGGCAGATAGAGAAAAACCCTCCTCCAGCCTCTCATACTCACCTGGAAGTTTGTGATTAACTAACTCAATATATCAGAGCAGGAAGATATCCACATTTGAAAATGCTCTTCACTTTACGTAGTAAAGTAATGATGCTTTTGGCCACCTAAGAAAGATATACTCCTATGAAAACTTAGCTAATCTAAGTTTGAAATAACCTGATGGTTTGGGAAGTCCACATCAAATATACCTTCTCTCAGAACAACCTACAAAAAATTTCGTGAGGAAAGAATCTTATCAAGTTATCCTCCATTTTACACTGTCTTTAATATGTTTTTTAAGTGCATGTAATTCTTTATGCCAGAATATACCATGAATAAAAATACTATAAGTGCAGGCTTGCACATTATGGGTACCATCAAGTATTTTACATAATGATGCCACAATATAGATTCTCTCCTATTGAAGAAGAAAGAACAGAAGTAGAGTAAATAGCAAAGATTTTATAATTTAACTGTGTTTTCCCAGCAAACTCTACAGATATCAGTAGTTTAACCTGGCATAATATACTGGTGTTGTGTTTTTTATTCAATTACCCTATGATTGCATTAAGTGGATTGCTAATGCAGTTTATTAAATGAAGTCCTTTGAAGAGAACTGGTGATTTTAATGTTCCTGGCTAAGTAATAAATATCACTAGCATTATAGACTGTATAACCCAGAATACAGAAGTTCATCAAGGATTGAGCTAATGGAGAATGGATGGCTGTCTTTAATTAAAAATCATTTGTTAATATTATAAAAGAATAAATGGGAAGTGAACATGGCAATAAATAAATGTTTAGAAATTAATTATGTGCCAAGTTTACCAAGAATGCTAGGGGAACTGAAAACTTTTTATTAAGAAAATTATTGTTCAGAAATGAAGCTATTTCTCTAAGATTCTAGTATTCCCAGTTAAACATTAGAAAGTATTATTTTGTAATTGTATTGACATTTCTTATTATCAAAGTAAATGCCGCCGAAACCAGTTTGGCTCAGTGGATAAAGCTTCCGTCGGTGGACTGAAAGATCCCAGGTTCGATTAGGTCAAGGGCATGTACGTTGGTTGTGAGCACATCCCAGTAAGGAGCGTGCAAGAGGCAGCTGATCGATGTCTCTCTCTCATCGATGTTTCTAATTCTCCATCCCTTCCCCTTCCTCTCTGTAAAAAATCAATAAAATATATTTTTTTTTAAAAAAAAAAAGGAAATGCCAAAAATATAGAAATGAAGATTAGCCAAATTTTTATTTGTGAAAATAGCAGCATGGTAGATGAGAGTAGATAAACAGTCCTCAAAACTAAAACAATAGCATGTTAGATAAAATTTAAAAAATATTTTTCAATGCAATTAAATATAAAACTGAGCAGGTAAGAAATACACAGCCCTGGAATGAAGTAAAAACAGGTACTCATGCAGGTAAGCAAAGCACCAAAGCTGGCTTTTACCTGAAAGCTTCTGTTGAACCCTGGAGACCTCAAGCGTATATTTTGACAGCTGCATGGATCTCAGCGGTTAAGAGAGCATTCCTAAGATCTACTTAAAATGAGTAAACTAATTTTAAAAAATTACACATAAAGCTGAAACTCTACAGTCTCGGGTGCAAGATGAATCCTATTGCACAAAAAGGCGTGTCAAAATCTTGACTATTTTCACTTTGGCATTAAGTGGTGGAGGGAGAATAAGGGGTTGGAGGGGATCCCGTGATAATTAGTAACAACTAGGCTGCACTTGAGTTTGCAGTCCAAATTCACACCACCTGTGGGGACAAAAATCCCCAAGCAAACAATTTAATTCGAAATAGTCCCAATTTAATCATTCCACTAGGACCAGGCAATTGGCAGAAGCTAATGCTAATCCCACCAAGAGGAACTCAGCTTCAATCCAGAGCTCAGAGATAGAATTCCAAAGAAAATGAATAATCCATAGTAAGAAAAAAGTTACTAAATATACAAGGAAAACAAGGCAATATAAAGAGAAATATAAAATAGACCCCCCAAAAAAGATCTGTAAATGGAATTCTGAGGCACTGAGAATAAAATACCCATATTGAATATGACTTAAAGAAATAAGAGAGTTTGAAAATATAAGAAACAAACAAGAGTCCATAGAGAATAATTAAGCATGCAGAATTGGAACCAAGTAGAATTATAGATACGGATATTAAAATAAATGAAATTAAAACCTCAATGGAGAGGTAAAATAGACAAGACACAGCTAAAAAGGGAATTGGTGGGCTCAAAAAATAGATACTAAAAAAACTCCCAAAACAAAATCCGGAGACATAAAGAGAAGAAAATAATGAAACACAGGTTAATGAAATCATTATCAAGATGGTGACATAGATTGTTCTTGACCTCAGAACCCCCCATAAGAAGACCAACTAGCAACCTTCCATAGGTAAGTCACCATTGTGAAAATCCCAGAATCCTGAGGATAAGGCTGAAACCCCTGTTGGACCACAGAGACCAAGAAGGCTCCCATTAGAAGGGGAAGAGGAGAATTTTCACTTTGAACTCATTGCCCCTCCCTAGACCAGGACACCACCCCATTGAGAGCTCCCTTGGGTCTACAATTTCTCCAGTGGCTAAAAAAGTTCCCAAGGTAGACATTCAGCTTCCCTAGCTTTATAGGACACTTCCCGAGAGGCCCATGTAGGTCTCATACCATGGGGATCATTGACAGAATCCGCTAGGTCCAACCACTGATGATCAAATAGAAATGGAGAAGGGAACAGGATTTATAGCAATAATAAGTGCTCAGATCTGAATCCATAAAGATACAAAGGATCATAAGACACTACTATTCACAATTACATATGAACAAACTGAACTGAGAAAAAATTTAAAATTCCTAGAAACATAAAACCTACCAAGACTAAATAACGAGTAAGAAGCTGCATCAATAATCAAAAGAACTCCCAAAAAAAGAAAAGCCTAGGACCAGCACATTATACTGATGAAATGTACCAAACATTTAAAGAAAAAATGCCAATCCTTCTCACACACTTCCAAAAACAAGAAAGAGTACTCCCAAATTCATATTATGAGGTCAGCATTACCCTGAGAGCAAAACCAGATAAAGGGACTACACACACACACACACACACACACACACACACACAGGCCACTATCCCTAATTAATACAGATACAAAAATTCTCAACAAAGTACTAGCAAACTGAATTTAACAGCACTTTAAAAAGATAATACAATATGATCAAGTGGGAGTCATTCCTGAAATGCAGGGATAATTCAATACACAAATCAATAAATGTGCAACATCATATTAATAGAATAAAAGATAAAAACCAAAAGGTCATCTCAGTAGATGCAGAAAGAGCACTGACACAATTCAACATCCCCTCATAATTAAATGTTCAACAAACTGGGTATAGAATGATGTACTTCAACATAATATAGGTGATGTATGATGAGCCTATAGCTAACATCATACTCAACAGTGAAAGGTTGAAAGCTTTTCCTCTAAGATCAGGAATAAGACAAAGATAGCCACTCCCTACTCCTATTCAACATAATACTGGAAGGCCTAGCCAGAGTAATCAAGCAAGACAAAGAAAGGAAAGGCATCCAAATCAAAAAGAAGGTTTACAGATATGTTACATATAGAAAATTCGAAAGACCACCAAAATCTATTAGAACTAATAAATGAACTCAGTAAAATTGCAGAATACAAAATCATATCCTTTCAATTACCTCCTCCAGCAATAAATTTTGATAACAGAGAAAGGTGCCAATATATTACAGAAGGTCCTCGAATAAGGTTGTGTCATTCATCGTTGCTTTGTTATAACACTGATGAGGGGGGAAAATCCATTCCCTGCCGGGGCCACTGTCTGCAGAATTTGCATGGTCTCCCATGTCTGTGTGGGTTTTCTCCAGGCTCTCCAGTTTCCTCCTACATCCCAAAGATGTGCAGGTGAGATGAATTGGTGTGCCTAAATGGTCCCAGTCTGAGTGGATGTGGATGTGGATGTGCGTGCACACTACAATGGAAAGGCATCCTATCCATAGTTGGTTTCCAGCTTATGCCCTGAGCTGCTGAGATAGGCTCCAGCCACCCTTGACCCTGAACTAGAATAAGAAGGTTGGAAATTATCTTTCTTTTTTCTATTCATCTTTTTAAAATATATGTATGGTTCACATTCATTCTAATGTTTATATTAGAATTGTTTGGGTCTTTATTTAGAAGCTTGCTGATGTTTCTGTGGCCAGAAATATGCTATGGAAACTAAACTCAGTATCATGTAATCAATCTAAAATTGGTATCATGCTGTTTTGCTTAAAGTTGCAGTTTCCAATAACCTATCAATGGTGTTAAGTGAGGACTTACTGTATTGGTAAATGACTATTGTCTTGATAGTAAATAAGGCAGGCTAAAAAAAACTGTAAATATAAGTATGATGACAATATGTTTATTTAAAAAATAAATATAAATTCATATAATCTAAGTAACTACTGAAAAATATTTGTGCCATTGTAGCTACACCATCAGACAATACTCCTATACAAAACTTTAACTCTAAACCACATTTTGACAATATAATTATCCATAATTTTATACAGAGTTCATTATGTTTGATGGCAACTAAGTGAAAAAAATATTCTAATTCTTCAAATCACCATAATGTGCAAATTACACATATACTTGATGAATAAATGCACATTATTAAATTCTGCATGTAAATGATATTTGTTTTGATGGTTACACTGCTTCTTTAGTCAGTATACCTCAAATTATATGTGTACATTAGAATCTGCAAAATAAAATTCACAATGGTTTGGAATCCAATTAAAGAGTAACTACCAAAAAAAAAAAAAAAAAAGGAAAACTACCACTTGGAATCACAGATTAGGACTTTAGACTAAATGGTCTGTGAAGGCCTTCTTACTGGCTCCAACATTCTGATCTGCATTTTTATCATAAAATAAGAATTTAAATGAAAATGTTCTCAGCCAGTTCCAGTTTCATGTGACATGTTTCTACACAAAAATGTTTAATGGCTTTGAAAAAGTCACAAAGATGATGCAATGCCCCTTCCCTCTCAAAATATGTATAACTATCAGCTATACTTGTTTACTATGAAAACATGATGTTCTGGGACAATTTGGAAATGAACATAGACATATTCTCTAAAATGCTATCACTTGTATCTAAATCAGCAGGTGCTTCTCAATCTTGCTTTGTTCATTGCCCATTTTGGCTTTAGCCCTTAAGAACATTTATGTCATTTAAAAGTGTATTTAAATAAACAAAAATATAGAGCATTTATGTCCACAGTGGTTACTTACATTAATAGTGGGTATAGCAGATACTTCCAATACCCAAGCTTGCCTGCCATCCTTCTACCCACCTGCCTTCATTAAAGTTTGAATACATTTCCAACCTATTCTTGTATATATCCTATACAATATAAGGGTAATATGCAAATTGATCCTAACAGAGGAACCATCAGTCGCTATGATGTGCACTGACCACCAGGACTCAGATGCTCAACACAGGAGCTGTCCCCTGGTGGTCAGTGCATTTCCACAAGGGGAGCATCACTCAGCCAGAAGCCAGCTCATGGCTGGCGAACACAGAGGCAGTGATGGGAGTCTCTCCCACTTCTGTGGCAGCACTAAGGCTGTCCGACTAACAGTGTAGGCCCACTCCCCACAAGGAGCGGGCTTAAGCTGTTAGTTGGACATCCCCCGAAAGCTAACAGGCTGCCAGAGAGATGTCTGACTGCCGGCTTAGGCCCAGTCCCCTAGAGAGTGGGCCTAAGCCATCAGTCAGACATCTCCTGAGGGGTCCCAGACTGCAAGAGGGCACAGACTGGCCTGAAGAATCACATTCCCCCTTCCCCCAAGTGCACAAATTTTCATACACTGGGCCTCTAGTGTGTGTGTGTGTGTGTGTGTGTGTGTGTATACACACACACACTTTTTATTGTTATAGTGTTAGAGGTATCTCTCATTTCCCTTCTCTTTACCCCTCTCCTCCAGCCCTTACCCACCCACCCCAGGTCTTCATTACCCTATTGCCTGTGTCCATGGACTGTGCATGTAAGTTTTTTGGTTTATCTCTTCTTTGCTCCCCAACTCCACATCAAAGTACATCAGTCTGTTCCATGCCTCCATGCTTTGAGTCTTATTTTGTTGGTCAATTCATTTTTTTCATTATATTCCGCAAATAAGTGAGATCATGTGATATTTGTCTTTCTCCAGCCTATTCTTGAAGTTAGAAATGACCATACGACAATTCTAGCTATCCTCTCTCTCTCTCTCTCTCTCTCTCTCTCTCTCTCTCTCCATATATATATGGCTAAGTGAACAATCGTCCATCTGTCCAACCATCCAACTGACCAAATGGCCAGTTCATATGACATGCACTGGAGGTCCTATATAATAAAAGGCTAATATGCAAATTGCCCCCCTGATCAGAAGGAGTTCAACTGGGAGTTCAATCAGGGGGCGGGGCCAGCCAGCCAACTGCCCACAGCCCCTTCCCCTGGCCTGCCTGGCCCAATTGGCCCCTATTAGGGTGGGCCAGCTGGACCTCACCCATGCACAAATTCATGCACTGGGCCCTAGTTTAAAAATAAATGTTGACTTGCACATGCATGATACATATATAAAGTTCTCACTGGCACCAAACACATGCAACATCAGAATGTATCTGAAGACCAACTATTGGCATTTTGTTGTTGTTATATCATGTTGTTATTTATTAATCAATTTATCAATAATTGTTTTTATACATGTTTTATATCATGTTTTTGTTATTTTTATATCATGTCTTTGATATAAATAAGGTATTACTTTTTATTAATCAATTTATATATTATTTTCTATACATTTTACTGATTTCCTTTCATCTCTGACACTTCTATTATAGAGAAAGAGCAAAGAGCGATATTAAAATATTTTGTATTTTAATTTTGTAATATTATATATACTATTTTGACATGTAATTTTTATCAGTAATGTAATTACCACACAAATCTTCCTTCTAGTTAATTTCCTTTCAATGTCCACGAATCTGTGCATTGGGCCACTGGTTGGGTCATAAACAGAAATCATTCAGCAGCCACTGGAAACTTCTGCTTAACCTGATGAGGTTGATACATGCCCCATGACCCATCCCACCCCACCCCACGGCACTGGTCTTCCTCCTCTAAACACAGGTGCTATGTCTGGACCTGCAGCAGCTATAGTGCAGCCATGCAATTACAAGCCAGCACGCCAAGGACACTAGAGGGAGAAATAGAAGAGGTTTAGGTCCCCAATGACATAGTTAAGTCAGAAAGATAAATAAGCAAATAAGTACCTATTTGTTTAAGCCTCTGTTAACCAGGCTGCCTAGTAATTTCAGCAGAACATATTTCTTATTAATACAGTAGGTTGGGGTGTAAAGATTAATTGCCCTCTAGCTTAAGAATATATATGTCACTTGCCAAAACAAATGAACTTGAACCTTTATTCTTTTTTAATATTAAAAACACCATTATTTAATAGGACTATTACATATAGTCTTGGTTTCCATAACATTCCAAGGAGGAAATAGTGTTAGCATATCATCAACATCTTAGATAAACAGCATTATGATATGATATATTGCTAATATATATATTATGATCCATTTTCTATCATACTCATAGCCTCTTTCCTATTACCAAAAACAATAAGTATTTAGCATACATGTGTTCTGCCTCAGATCATAGTTATTTCATTCATTCATCTAATAAATAATTAAAAGACCTACTATGTGTCACATACTGTAATTTCACATTTTCTCAAATGATAAATGCAAGGACTTGTCAATCCTTCTCATTCAATGTGCTTCAACCTCTAAGGACCTAAATTTTTTATACATAGGAGACAGTAAAAGAGTCATGATTTGTTGTTATTTTAGCTCTCCTGAAAGTCAAGACCAGGACTCAGCCAACTGATTCTATTCTATAAAGGGCCAGACAGTAAATATTTTAGGCTTCATGGGCTGTAGGGTCTCTGTGGCAACTATTCAGCTCTGTCGCTGAAGCACAAAATCAGCCACAGACAATCTGAAAATAATGTGACTGTGTTGCAATGAAACTTTATTTATAGGCACTGAAATTCGCATTTCATATAACTTGTAGATGCCACAAAATAATAATCTTTCCAGTTTTCTTCAACCATATAAAAATGTAAACAGCATTACTGGCTCTTGGACCATAAGAAAACGCAGCAGCCTACACAAATAGTTGCTAATGAAACCTGTTGTTTTGCCTGAGTGTTTTCGTCACCTGATTATGCCTCGCAGAATAAATGGATAGGAACTTTCCAAACCTCACTGAGGTTTCACATGCAGTTTTTTTTCTATTAAAGTTTTCAACAGAATCTCCAATGTGTGATTTACAAATAAGTGACCCTAGATTCCTTAATCCCTGCTTTCATTTATTTGGGGG
>PVJN01023331.1:12367-32514 GCA_004026805.1 Lasiurus borealis | reverse complement strand
AAAAAAAAAAAACAATTTATAATTTCCCCTCCCGGGGCTCTGTGGGAGCTTCCAGAGCCGAGCCCGGTGTTAACTGGCTGTGATCTGGGAAACCCGCTCTCAGTTCTCTCTGAATTTCTGGAAGGCGGCGGGCGGGCGGCGTGCGTCTGCGGAGGTGGCTGTGCGTGCGGACAGATGGGCGGGCGGGAGTGGGAGTGGGGGCTGAGGCGGGGGGAAAGGGGGGGACAGGCTGTCGGAACAGGCGCGGCGGCCGCTCCATTCATGTGTGACGTGGGGGGATCTGGGAAGGGAGGCGTTTGCATCGCATCTGGCTTCTGCTTTTCCACTCGGATGGCCAGGGCGGGGCGCCTCTGACGCCTGCCTTCTGCAGGGAGTTTTCCTGCAAATTCCACCGTCCAGGGCGTGTGCGTGCGCCCCTCCTCCCCCGAGCCTGGCAGCCGCCCCAGCGGCTCCAGACAATCCGTGCCCCGCGGGGTCTGCACCCCCATCCGTGAGCACCGGGGCCTCCCAGCACGCCCTCCGCGCTGCGACCTTGAGCCGGGCACCCCCCCTGCTCTGGGCCTCGGGGTCCCCGTCTGCAGAGGGGCCAGCAGACACGCTCCAGGCTCCCTCGCCATCCAGCTCAGGGCACAGGCCGCTCACCCGCTGGGGTCCCTGTCTCCGCCTGCCCCCCCTCCAATTATAAGCTGTGGAGCGTGGGGATCCCCTGCGGAAAACCCCACTACACTTCCCCACCACAACTCCCGGCCCGCGGTGCCCAACGGAAACCCCCGCCCAGAGGGCAAAGTCAGGACACCCCAAGTTCCCAACCCGGTCACAGCGGGGAGAGGAGGGAGGAGGGGCTGGGGAGAGGCGGGTGCCGAGCCGGTCACCAAACAGCCTGAGTCCTGGTGGTGTCTGGGCCGGGAGCGCCCCAGAGGCAGGTCTGACCCCTGTGGTCCCCCAGAAAGAAGGGCCAGGAATGCATGGGCTGGGGGAAGGCAGGAAAGAGGGGGAGGAGGAGGAGGAGGAGGAGGAGGAGGAGGAGGAAGAGGAGGAGATGATGGGCCTTCCCGCCAGCCAGGCCCCATGCAGGGTGTTGAGAAAACAGGACCCCGCTGTTCTCAGAGGTGAACTGTTGTTCCAGAAACTTCCAGAAAGAGCAGCGAGGCTGTGAAAAGCCTCTGGGTGGGGGGGTGGGAGAGGATGGGGTTCTTGGTTCCCTCGATGTGCACCTTCTGTGTGCCTCAGCCAGGGAGAAGCTAAGGCAACAGAGGCTGAGTGAAAAGGGGTAGAGCACGCCGAAACGGTGTGGCTCAGTGGATAGAGCGTCGGTCTGCGGACTCAAGGGTCCCAGGTTCGATTCCAGTCAAGGGCATGTACCTTGGTTGCGAGCACATCCCCAGTGGGGGGCGTGCAAGAGGCGGCTGATCGATTCTCTCTCTCATCGGTGTTTCTAACTCTCTATCCCTTTCCCTGTGAAAATCAATAAAAATTTTAAAAAAAGAAAGAAAAGGGGTAGAGCACCCCAAAAAGAGAGGGGATCCCTTTTATCGAGTGTGAGACGGGCCATCTGACACACAGGACCATGGCTGGGAAGTGAGACCCCAGATCCGGACAGGCAGCGGCTCGCTGCCCTGGGGCTCAGGAGCCACCCTGATGGCCACCAGCGACTGGCCGGGCTCCGGGCTGTGTGGGGCAGTGGTTAGCTGGGCCTCAGCTGGGTTCTGGCTGACCTCCGTGAGCCCGTTTCTCCTCTGCACAACAGGATGGATCCAGAGCGGGCAGCTCGCAGGGTTGGCGCGAGGACTCATGAGATGGGGGCTCCGTGCTGGTCGGCACGGGGCCTGGCACACAGGGGGGTGCCGGGCTCCTGTCACCACGGAGCCCGCTACCAGATCTGGGTGCACTGGCCACCTCCCGCCGCCCTCCTCTCCAGAAGCCCCGGACCTGGCCTGAGGCTGTGCCTCCCACCGCACCGTGGAAAGCGAGGAGGGGCTGGCAGAGTTGCTTGTCTTAGAGTTGGAAACAGATGCATCTTGTCCAAACTACCCCTCCCTCTACCCGCCCACCTCTGAGCTCCCACCCCAGCTCCACGCCGGACCCTCCTCCCCGCCCGCCCCACCCCTGTGGTCTGAGCCCGCACCAGGCGGCGGTGGGGGTGTCCAGCTCCCTCACCCGCTGAGGCCCTGCTCCAGCTGCACCGTCTCCCCCTGCTCTCGGCCAGCCACCCCACCCCACCCACTCCCCCTCCCAGCCCCGGCCCTCTGCACGTCCCTCCCTCCCTCCACCCCTCTGTGAGTGTACCTTCTGCCCCCCCATTCTTCCAGTGGATGCACGTCTGCTTCTGGGCCAGGCGCCCCCAAGCAAACCCTCCTCGTGCCCCACCTGCACCCCACCTCCTCGGCTCCCCGAGGCAGAGCTGCAACCCCACGGACATGTTGGGGGCAGGTTCTGAAGAGCGGCCGAGGGCAGAGGTAATGCCCTCGGTGGCCGACGTGGGGGCTTTTCGGAGCTGGCTGAAGGGGAGTGAGGGATGGATGGATGGACGGACGGACGGACGGATGACCGAGGGGGTGGCTCCCAGCGGTCTCCTGATGTCCCTGGGGTGGGCCTCAATCCCTCTCTCTCTCACTCATGAAGGTCTGGCAGCACGGGCCCTGCCCCCACCCCTCCTGTCCTGTCCAGCTGGTGGCCTGAGAGAGTGAGGGTGGGACACACACACCACACATTCTCAAACATGCATACACACACACACACCACACATTCTCAAACATGCATTCTCACACACACATTCTCGAACATGCATTTACACACACACACATTCTCAAACATGCACTCACACACACAGACACACACACCACACACATTCTCAAACATGCATTCACACACACACGTTCTTGAACATGCATTCACACACACACATTCTCGAACATGCACTCACACACACAGACACACCACACACATTCTCGAACATGCGTTCACACACACAGACACACACACACGCTAAGCCAAGCTGCCCCCCCACCTCCCAGGAAGGGGGTCCACCACTTCCCAGGTGCCTGTGCAGAGCCAGGAAGGCCGAGCGACGGTGACGGCAAAGAATCGGGCAGAACCCGCCCCCCGGGCTCCCGCTCGCTGTGAGGGGCAGCACCCCAGCTGCATGGAACTTTCTGGCACTTCTTATCCACACCGAGCCAGGGCGCCCAGCAAGCGGCCTCCCTGGAGCGGTGACTGCTGCCAGGGGGTGCCTCGTCCCGAGCTGTCACAGATCCCGGGGGGGCAGGAGAAGGGAGTGGTGCCCTCCATTCTGGGCAACCCCGACCACCGTGGGGACTGCCCTGGGCTGGCTCTGGGACTGGGGGTTATTCTGATTCGGGTTTAAATAGCACCTCTGCCCGGCTGCCGCTTCCGGCCGCACTCAGACCACCTGTCCAGGGAGGGAAGGAGGGACCCGGAGGAACTGCCGGGCCTGGGTCTGAGCGGGTCTGACGGTCTCCCCGGTCCAGCCAGAGTGAGACCATGGGACACCAGTGACAGGCTGGGGGCCAGCCCTCCTTCTAACTGGAGGAGAAGAGGCCGAGAGAGAGGGAGAGAGGGAGAGAGAGAGACAGACAGACAGAGAGAGAGAGGGCTCCAGCAGCGCCTGGGGCCACACAGCCCGCGGCCCGGCCCGGCTCCCTCCTGCCCTCACAGCAACCTGCGGAGGCGGTGGGCCCCAGGCCACTTCTCAGAGGGGAAACCGAGGCCCAGAGAGGTCACGCGCCCTGCTCAAGGTCACCCAGCTGCGGGGCAGGGCGCTCGCTGGCCGCTCTGCTCTTCGCGCCCCTGTCCAGGGAGCCGCCGCTCAGGCAAAGGATCAGAGAGGCCGCGCGGCCGGGCAGGGCAGGCACAGAGGCAATTACGTAACTCCCCTCCCCCCGCTCCCCCCCACCGCCCAGGGGTGCCGCCAGGCCACCCGCAGGGAGAACCCGACTCCAGGCCGAGCTCACACCCACCGTGGCCCCAACCCCGGTCCCTGGCGCCCGGAGGACAGGACAGGACCGCCGGCCCCCTCCTCGCCCCTTCCCGCTGGCCGAGGGACACGCGCAAACACGGATCCTCATCATCATTAGAATAAATAGAACCTGGAGACGCGTGGGGTCCCGTTGCCACGGCAACAGCGGGAGCTGATGAGCTTCCCCGAGGCCTCGGCCGGCCACCACCGGGCCCCCGGGCACCGGATCGATGCTGAGCGGGTCCCGGGAGGCGGCGGCGGCTCCGCTGGGGGCCACGCGACAGGCGGACAGCGAGGGGGGCGCACTTAGGAGAGCCTTCCCGGGACCCCGGCACCCCTGAACCCAGGGACCCCGGCACCCCGGAACCGGCCGGGTCTCCTGCGAGGCTTCGGAACGCGGTCAGGCGCGCACGGGGCTCCCGGCGCGCGAGGGGCTCCCTCCCGGCTCGCTGCGCTCCCGGTCTAGGTCCTCGGACCCCGGTCCTGCCTGGGGCGCGCGGATCCCAGCCCCAGCCGCCGCGTCCTGGCACCTGCGCCCCCCGCGAGCGGCTCCTCCTCCTCCCCATCCCCGGCGCGTCCTCTCCAGGGTTCAGCGACCCCGACCTCGGGAGCCCTGGCGCGGGTCCCAGTGTTTGGGCACCGACTGGCCGGCCCGGCTCCGGCCCCCCCACCCCCAGTTCGTTCCTCTCCCCGGGGGCGCCCCCAGCGCCTTTGCCCAGCGCCCCGCTCTCCACGCCCCGGGACCCGGCCTCTCCCCGGGGCGCCCACTCCTCCCGCCGGCTGCGGGGCGCCAGCACCCCTGCTCCCCGGAGCCGGGGCGCCCAAGACCCCGCCCCCAACTCGCCGGAACCCTCCTCCGCCAGGAGCTCCGCCCCCCGCGGCCCCTTTCCCCCCCCAAAAGCGCGGGGACCCCGGCCCGGGCGCACCTTCTCCCCGCGCGCAGCCCCCGCCCGGGCGCCCGGGGCGCGGCTCACCTCGTGCCCGCCGCTCGCTCCGCGCTCCTCGCTCCGCCGCCGCCGGGAGCCGCCGGGAGCCGCGCCTGCGGGGCTCAGCCTCCTGCCGGGGCCCCGGCCACCCACGCCCCCGCCGCGCCGCGGGCGCCGCAACAGTTGTCCGGACTCCGGGGGCTGGGGGGCGCGGGGGGCGCGGGCGGGCGCGGCGGAGGTGCCCGCTCCTAGGCGCGCGGGGCGCGGCGCGGCGCCGGGGCACCGGCTGGGGCTGGGGCTGGGGCTGGGGCTGGGGCTGGGGCTCCGGCGGGGGGTCCGGCGGCCGGACGCATGCCCCGGCGCCCGCCCGCGCGGCTACAGGCCGGTCCGAGCCGCCTGCCCACCCGCCGGCCCCGCGCCCCGCGCCGCGCCCGCCGCCGCCGCGCTCATGCTCGCCGGGCCCCGCGCTCGCCGCCGCCGCCGCCGCCGCCGCCGCCACTTCACTCTTTGCCGCTCGCTCGCCGCTCCCTCGCTCGCTCGCGCCCTCTCTGCTGCCCCCTCTCCCCGCGCGTGGCTCCTCGCCGGCCGCCCTGCCGCCCAGCTCCCCCTCTCCCTCCTGCGCCCTCGGCGGTCTCTCTCTCTCTCTCTCTCTCTCTCTCTCTCTCGCATTTTTTCCTTTCGCAATCGCTTTTCCTCCCCTCGCGCGCGCGCTCCACCCTGGGGCTCCTCCTGATGCTCCTTTGGAGATTCCTTCCTTCCCTCCTCCTCCTGTTGGTCCCTCGCACCTTTCCTCCTGCCCCTGCGCTCCTTCCACTCCGTCCTCCCTCTCTTCCTCCTCTCCCCCCGCTTTCCTTCCTCTGCTCTGCACCCCTCTTTCTCCTTTGTCCCGCCCTCCCTCCTTGCTGGCTGTCCTAGAGCGCACCTGGCTCTGACTTTGACCCCGAGGCCCACCGCACCTTCACCCTCTCAGGTGCTCCCCAGTCCTAGTGAGACTGGACCCCAGGCTCTCCCGGCCCCCCGCCCCCGACCCTGCACTGGCCCAGGAGGGCCCCACCCGCAGGGCACGCCCCAGCCTGGGGCACGCCTTCCCTGCAGCCAGTCAATGTCAGGGTCGGGTGATGCAGTGGTTCTCAACCCCTTTTTAATTTTTTTTTTAAATATGTTTTACTGATTTTTTACAGAGAGGAAGGGAGAGGGATAGAAAGTCAGAAACATCGATGAGAGAGAGACATCGATCAGCCGCCTCCTGCACGCCCCACACTGGAGACGTGCCCGCAACCAAGGCATATGCCCCTGACCGGAATCAAACCCGGGATCTTTCAGTCCGCAAGCCGACGCTCTATCCACTGAGCCAAACCGGTCTTGGCTCAAACCCCTTTTTAATGCTGTGACCTTTAAGACAGCTCCTCACGTGGTGGTGACCCCCGACCTTAAAATTATTTTCGTGGCTACTTCCTAACTGTCATGTTGCTACTGTTAATGAACAGTCATGTAAATGTCTGTGTTTTCTGCTGGTCTTAGGCTCTACAGCAGCGGTTCTCAACGTGTGGGTCGCGACCCCCAGGCTGAAAACTGCTAGCAAGGTCACACACTGGGAGGATCTCATGGGGCAGATCCTCTGGCCCCTTTCCTAGGAAAAGCCAGTTTCTCTGACCAACACCCCTCTCCCGTTCCAGCCTCCGTTTCCTCTCCTCCCGCAGCCCCCCCCATTCCTGTGGGGACCCCCCCATGTCACCCCTCCCCTGCAGGACAAGGCTGTGCCCTGTGCCGGACTCTGTGGCCTCAGGCCAGTGAGCCCACCTCCGTAAGCCTCGGTTCCCTCACCTTCCTCTGTCCCTGACCCCGTGACCTCCCGCGGCAAAGAAGGTCACGTGTAGGGCACACGGGAGTCTCCTGGAGGACCCCGCAGAGGGATCGCCTTTGGGGAGGGCAGAGGGGGAGGGGGGTGAGTGTTCTGGGGGGCAGGCCAGTTCCCCGCCCCCAAACCCCGTTTCTCACCAGCTTCATTTCACCAGGAACTGGGCCGATTCCTTTCTATCCTCCGTTTTGTTTCTGCCTCGCCACAGCACTGGCTGGGCCCTCCCGTTTCACAGGAGGGGCAGCTGGGGCTCAGAGAGGTTAGGACACCTGCCCTGAGCCACACAGCCAGCCAGGGGCAGACGCAGGACTCCAGCTCTGACCCGCTGACCTTCCTCCAGCCCAGGCTCCCGCCTGCGGCTCACCTCCTGGAGCTAAGCGCCTGCATCCTCGCCAAGACAGCCCTTCAAGGACAGGCCTGTCTCCTTCCAGATCCCGGTGCCCGTGGGCCTGGGGTCCAGGCCAGTGGCTGAGGCACCTCCCTGGAGGGTGAGGGAGGACACGGCGCCAGGGTGCCCCCTGCAGGAAGCCTGCAGCTCTGGCTGCCTCCGTTTCCCGTCTGCCAGCCAGGAACTCCTGCCCCTTCTCTCTCTCTCTCTCTCTCTCTCTCTCTCTCCCAGGGATATGGTTTGAGCAGGCGCTTAGGGTCTTTGAGGCTGTGCGTGCGTGTGCGCGCGGCTGTATGGTGTATGTACGGACGGGTGTGCTGTGTGTGTGGTGTGTGTGTGTGTGTGTCTCCCCACGGGTGCCTGTGTGTGCATTCAGGGCGGGTCGAAAACCTCCCCACTCTCCCCCACCTCCCACTCAGCAGGGCTCCGTGTCCATCCTGGACACCCAGAGATGAGAGAGAGCTCACTCCAAAGACGCTCGCAGCCTGCGTGGGTGACCGTGGGTGCTAGGCCTCCGTGAGGCCCGTTCTCTACAGCTGGGACACAGCACCCTCCTGGCGCCCGAGGCCCTGTGCCCCTCAGCCCCGCCGCCAGCCAGCCTCCTCCACAGCCACCTCCACGGGCTCAGCACGCTCCATCACGCACCCGCTGCGTGCGGATTGGCTGCCCTCGCAGTGCTTCCAACGCCCCGCACCTCCCCTGCCCCGCAGTCAGCCCTTCGCCCAGACAGAGCTCCTTTACCCCCCTGAGCCTCAGTTTCCTCATCCACAAAATGGGAGAGATTCCCCTCCTCCGAGGGTCCCCATGAGGATGAGTCTGAGGCTGTGTCTGGCAAGAAATGGTCCCCTGACTTCCCTGAAATAAGCGCACGCCGGGCCCTACATGGGTATTCGATCCGCATGCGTGTCCCTCCACTCTTCCAGGTCACGGGGTGGGTAGGGGAGGAGCATGGACTTGGGAACGGTCAGCCTTGGGTTTGACCTCAGCCTGGCCCCTCACCAGCCGTGCGGCCGAGGGCAGGTTCATGCCTCTCCCAGCCCCTGTGCTCTGGTTCTGTGGCTGCTGTAACCAGTGATCACAAACATGACCCCTGACTGGTGTGGCTCAGTGGATAGAGCGGCGGCCTGCGGACTGAAGGGTCCCAGGTTCGATTCCGGTCAAGGGCACGTACCTTGGTTGCGGGCACATCCCCAGTGGGGGGAGTGCAGGAGGCGGCTGATGGATGTCTCTCTCTCATCGATGTTTCTAGCTCTTTATCCTTCTCCCTTCCTCTCTGTAAAAAATCAATAATATATATATATATTTTAAAAACACACATGTGTGGTCTTACAGAAACCCCAACATCCGTCCTGCGGGGCTGACAGCGAGGTGTCAGCAGGGCCACCTCCCTTTGGGGGTTCGAGGGGAGCACCCCTGCTCCCAATGGCTGGGGCATCCTCCGTCAAGGGCGGCGCCTTCCTGTCTCTCTGTCCCGTCTGCCTGGGGCCACCTGTCTGTGTGCAGGAGCCCCGAGGCCCCCCTCAGGACACGCGTGGTCAGTGTGGGCACCCGATAACCCAGGCTCGCCTCCCCTCTCCAGATCCTTCTTGGTCACACCCACCAGGCTTCCTTTGTCTCCTGCTGTACCGGAAGCACCGGCACCAGGGATTCCGACAGGAGGCAGCTTGGGGGCAGGGGGTTCGGGGGGGGCAGAGCCTCCATGTCCACACCGTGCTGTGCGGAGCCCCACCAGGCAGGCGCTGGGGGCAGGGGTGACCAGCAAGTGCGCTGGCACCGTGGACTCTTCAGCAAGAATTTGGTGCCTCCAGGCTGGGCTGGGCTGGGCTGGGCTGGGGGAGGGGGAGCAATGGACAGAGGGGCCGGGTGGGGGAGGGGAAGAGACCCGCGGGGATAGAGGTGAGTGGGTGCAGGGAATCACCAGACCACCCGGGACCGGGGACGGCTCAACTCCCTCCTCGTGCCTGTAATCCGCGCCTGTTTACTATTCCCTGCCTTCGGAGGCCCGCTCCCCCGCAATCCAAGGCTCGCTCGCTCCTCGCTCGCTCGGGTGGGGGCTGGGCGGCGGGCTGGCGGCCGATGACTCACCTCCTTCTCTGGTGGAGAGCAGCCTTTTCAAAGCGGCGGCTGGGGAGGGAGCTAAATTTAAAGCCGCTTCCCCAGAAGATCACCTGCCGCGTCCCCATCCCTGCCATGGAATGAGGAGTTGGGGCCCTAGGCCCTTTGGCCTCAGCCCAGGCCCCAGCCCAGGCCCCAGGCCTCTGGTGGAGGCCGGGCGGGGGGCAGGGGTCCCCATAGCTGACCTCCAGCCTCCCTGTCAGCTGCTCCCTTCCCCCAGGGTCTCCTCCGTCTTTCAAGTCTCAGGGTTCCAGCCCCAAACCCCCCCCCCCCCCACTTCCCAAACTCAAGACATAAGGAACAGGACTCTGAGCGGTTTGTCACTGACACTCCCCCAGACACCCCTCGAGGCTGGTCCCTCTGTGGAGGGGTGGGTGGGTGGTGGGCAAGCGTGTCCCCTCTCCGCCTGTTTCCTGACCCACCCAACGGGGTGAGGTAGCACCTGCACAGGCCCTTGGCCCCCTCGTTCACCCCAGGAAAGAGGCCTGGAGCCTGGGGGGGTGGGAGGAGCCAGCCTGCAGCCAGGCCTCTGCCTCCCAGCCCGTCCCCCAGAGGATGAGGCTGGCCAGGTCCTGGCTACTCCCTCAGGACACCTGTGGGCACCCCAATAATCCAGGATAATCCCCGGTCACCCCTGAGCTGCCACAGCAAAGCCAGAGCCTCCCCGTGGCTGCAGGGCCGGGTCACGTGGGCGGCGGTGGGACAGGCCAGTGGTTAGGGCTCTGCAGCCGGAGCTGTGAGCTCAGGCCCCGCCCACTGCAGGCCGGTGCGTGCCCTCCGCCCGCTGCTCCTCCATAAAGTCTGGGCCTCGCCTGCAGGGAGCCGGGCACACAGATGCTCGGGGCGCGGGAGCCGTGCTGCGGCCGCTGGCTTTCCACCAGCTCTGGGGGGTCTGGGAGACAGGACCGGAGTGTGAGGGGTCCCGGCAGCCTCTCTCCCCGCAGTCAGGGCCTCTCTGAGTCGCCTCCTCCCTATCCTGCTCTCCTCCCTCAGGGCCAACAGGTGAGAAGGTTCTGTTCGGCCCCGGCAGGAGCCGGGCAGGACCATCGGAGCAAAGAGCCAGGAGCTGAGAGGAGACAGGGCTGCTGTCTGCGGCAAGTGCACCAGCAACCCCGGACCTTGCCCTCCGCGTCCCCCTGAGGCTGCATCAGTGCACAGGGGCCGCTGCGGGTGGAACGAGCTGACTCTGCCATTGACCTTGAGCGCGGTTGGCCTTCGCACCTGACCTAACCACAGGAGCCCTTTTAAAAAAAATAAATAAAAGCAGCATTTTCTCCAGGGGGGGGGGGCTCAGAAGAGGGGGGTGGAGAGGCCAGGGTGAGGAGGGGTCCCCAGAGGCAGGCTGCTGCTGAGATGGGGGAGGGTTGCAGGTCAAGGCGGTAAAAGCAGCCCCCAACCAGCACCCGGGATGGAACGGGGAACCTCAGTTCTGCCACCGCCAGGAACTGAGGGGCCTGGGGGGGAACGGGGGCCCAACTGGCAGATGTCAAACAATGGACCGAGCCCCCAGCCTCTGACCACACACTGCGAGGTGAGAAATGGCCGCTCTTGCATCAGCTGCCTTTGTTAGGTGTCAGAGAAAGGACAGTCTCCTCCTGCCGACCACTTATGCTTTTATGGGGGGAAGATCCTGACAGCCAGCCCATCCCTCCCCCAGCAGACTTGGGGTGGTCTTTGCACAGAGGCACCCTCACCCCCTCCTGCAGCAGCAGGCATCGGGGACCCTGCCGGCATGCAAGGCCCTCCCTGTTCTGACCCTGAACCCCCTCCCCACCAGCAGCCTTCCCTCCGGTGCGGTGGGCAGTTTTGCTCGGAGAGCAGGTCCCTTGCGGGGGCCAGAGGGTGAGGGTCACAGGACGGCCCCGGCTTGCTCTCAGCTGCTTCTCCTGGGCACGCGCCCCCTGGGGCTGGCCGTGCGGCCGGCGGGACGTGCTGGCCTGGCACACCGGGCAGAAACCTCGGCTGGGGAAGGAAAGACATGGCCCCCGTCAGTCCGGAGAGAGCCGGCAGCGAGCACTGCCACACGCTGGGCAGCTGTGGCGTCAGCCGGCGTGGCTCCCGGGGAGATGGAGACGGAGACTCTGCAAGGTCGCCTGGCACCCGGCCGGCCCGTGGTGGCCGAGGCTCAGAGCCCACAGGCTTCCCTGGGTGACGGACCTTGTGTGGAGGGCGAGGGGTCAGGGGGCAGAGGGGGCTGCTGCAGAGGAGCGGGGGTGGGGGTGACCAGGAGGGGTGTGGGCCCCACGGTTCTTCCTATGTGTCCTTGGCCTCCTGCAGCCTCAGGGTCCTCCTGTTCCTGTGAGTGGGAGAGCCTGGTTTCTCCCCACGTGCCCAGGCTCCGATGCCAGCTCCCAGCTGGTGGCCCGCGCCTTGCGCGTCTGGGATGAGGAGGGTGAGGGGGGCCTGTGGCCATGGACTGGGACACCCCACATCCCTGTTCAGGGCTCCCCTGGCTGACGGGTTTCCGTGGGACACTTGTCGGCTGAGGGATATGCACATCAAAGGAGAAGGAGGAAGGGAGTCGGCATCAGCACCCCAGAGTAGGAGGAGGGTGTGGCCAGGCTGCTGGGGCCTCCCCGGGGTACAGTCCCCAGGGCCGACGCCCACAAACACCCCAGGACCTGGTTTCCTGCTTCTGAACCCCGCCGCCTCAGGCTTGAGCTCATGAGAGGCACAGCCAGCAGGAGGGTGGGCAGACGGGGTATTAGGGAGACCCCGGCCTGTACCTGGGTCTGCCCTGGGGCACTCCCCCGCCGGGACCTCCTGACCTCGGCTCATAGGGGGTGGCTGCAGCCTCCCTTCCCCAGGTCCGTCCTGGCGGGCCTCGGGCGGCAGCTGGCAGCGTGGGCTGGCTGCCCGTCCCCGCTGCCTCAAACCCTCAAACCCGCGCAGATGACGAGGATTAATAGGATGCAAATTGGTAGGTTGCGCCCGGCACCCCTTATTCCCACGCTGCCCGTCCCGTCCCCCCGCCAGGCCCCGCAGTAATAACAGCAACAACGCTAATCAGGCCCATCGGCGGGTGCCAGCCTCCTCCATCCCCCGCCTCCACGCCCAGAGGGCATTGATCAGCCTGAGGTCACCCCGCCTGTGAGGGGCAAGCGGGCGACAGAAATCTGAGGGCTCTCTCACTGCCCCGCCAGCACCTTCTCAGAAGCCCTGTCTTGGGGGACTGGGGTGGTGGGGCTTTGCCGTAAAGACTGGCATTTAACCCCCCCCTCCCACCCCCGCCCCAGGCAAGGCAGCCTCGGCGGGAAGAGGAGTCTCATGCTTGTAACCGTGTGACCCCGGACCAGCCATCTGGCCTCTGAGACGAACACCCGCCTTTTCTTTCAAGGTCACCTGACAGCTCGCTGGGCTTGGGAACGTGACCGCTCTCTCCTCCTGACCCCGGCGGGCACCGGTCTCGGCTCACTAACGTAAGCTTCCCTGGCACATAGAGACTTCCCTGCACAGATGGCCTCTGAGCCTCTCACCATCCTCGGACTCGCCTCGATGCACTTCTGTTTGGCCAAACGGCCCAGAGTGGTTAAGCGACTTGCCCAGGGCCACCAGCTGGGGAGCGGGAGAGCGGGGACTAGAACCTGCCCTGCCCCTGCCCTGGGCCCAGGCTCTTGACCCACACACCAGGGCACAGAGCCGGGAGCTCTCAAAGGGGAGCAGTTCTGGCTCGGCCTCCCCGGGCCCCGGGCCCCGATGGGCTCCCGCTCAGGCCGGGTGCGGCACCGGCTTCTCGCGGGCTCCGCTGGCAGGGGAGGCAGGCTGACGGCTGGCCGAACAGGCCGATGGCCGGGGCCAGAGCTCCAGGCCTCTCTGAGTTTGCTGAGTGGCCTCTGCGGATGCTGAGGATTGTTTGGCTTGGCCTCCGGAAGCAACCTTTACGACGGCACCATCTCGTGTTTCCGCCAGGCCCGGCCGAGGGCAGCCTTTGGCGGTGGGTCCGGCTCCCGCCTGCATTCCGTGCCGATGAGGCTCCCGGCGGCGGCGGAGGGGACGCCGTCCTGGCCCGGGCAGCAGGGTGGAACCCCGGGCCCCGGCCAGGTAGCCCCGCCCGTCTGGCCAACCGCCGGCCCGGCCTGCTCGCTGGCCAACCTCGGAGGTGAGTCAGAGTCTCCGAGGGCCTGACTGATGGGCGCGTCTGGATGGGGAGGGTGAGGGGGTGCCTGTGGCCACGGGCTGAGACACCCCATAGGCCCTGTTCAGGGCTCCCCTGGCTGACGGGTTTCGGGGGACACCTGTCAGCTGGGGGACAGGCACATCAAGGGAGGAGGAAGGGCGTCGGCATCAGCACCCCGGGGTGGGGGAGAGGAGGGTGTGGCCGGGCTGCTGGGGCCTCCCTGGGGGACAGTCCCCAGGGCCCACGCCCACCAGCACCCTGGCCCCAGCTGCCCAGGACCTGGAGCACGGGGTCAGAGCAAGTGGGTCCAGGCCTGGACACAGGGGACCAATCTGGGTGGAAACGCTGCCCCTGGCAACCCTTGTTCCCGGTCGCCGCTCAACCCGCAGCCACACCTCCTAGCCTCGCCGTCTCCGGCCTGGACGCGTGCAGTAGCCAGCCAGCTTCCCGGCTCCGATCTCCGGCCCACTGGGCCGTTCTCCCAGCGGGACCCAGGGCTCTGCGGGACACCCAAATCCTAGAGCCCCACACTCCTACCCCAAACCTGATGAGGCTCCCTCCTTCTTCTGGATAAAGTCTGGGCTCGCCTGCTCCCCAGCCCCGCCCTGCCACAGGCCCCACCCTCTTCCCTGCCACCACGCCCCACCCTCTCCATGTCCCCATCCTCCACTGCCTCTCACCAGCGAGGACCCAGGCCCGAGTCTTCCTCCTGGAAGCCTTCTCTGATTTCTCCTGGGGCTCCCCGCCCGTCACAGCTGTGAGCACCCGGAGTGGCACCATCTGTGCTTCTGAACTCACCGGGAGCTTCCGCACCTGGCCTGGGTCCCCCCTCCCCGCCCCCCATCAGGCTTGGCTTCCCAGCCGGGAGCAGGCAGGGGTGTGAGACGTGTGTGCCAGTGGGTCTGAGGGGCCTGGGCCCTGCTGGTCAGCCCGGAAAGTGGGACGCCCCTCCCCGCTCCCCCGGACCCCAGCCCGGGCTGGCGGCGCCTACGCCTGGGCCCCCATGTTTTGTTCATAAGCACGTTTAGCACCTGCTTTGCACCTTTTATCCTCAGCTCTGTGAGCGCATCCCCAACTTTAATTAATTCTCCCCACCTCCCGAGTCAGCCTCTCTCCACACGGCACAGGACGACGTGTGAGGTCCGCAGGGTAATTAGGACCCACGTCTCCACCTCCCCGGCCCTCCCCGTCCTGAGCCTCCCTCCCCAGGGCCCACGGGTAGACTCCAGGCCTTCAGCTTGGAGTGTTGCTTTACTGTTGTTACTATAAAACCGTGCACACACGTGCTGTCTCCCAGCTGGGTTTTGTCATGAAGAGAAAGTAACCGGTAATTTTTGCAGAGGTGACAGAGGCAACCAGAGGGGCGGTGGAGTGGAGCGGTGCTGGAGCCTGTAGTGTGCCCGCTGGCGGGACACAGATAGCTCTCCTCTTCCAGGAAGTCTCCCCAGATTAGTCTGATCAGATTTGCCTTTGGGGACAGAGGCCCTCGTTCTGACAGGTAGTTCCTCGGTGTTGGCCTGTCCATCCCAACGACACTGAGAGTCCCATGTCAGGTTCAAGTTCCCACGTCTTTGCAGCCTGGGAGACGAGCAGAGGCGGGCAGTCAGGTAGATGGTACTGGTGGAGGGATGCACGGAGAAACGTGGAGATGAGTGAAAAGACGCTGGGTAAGTGGATGAAAGGATGGATGAATAGATGGGGAGATACAGATATGAGGGTGGACGGATAGATGGACTATGGGTGGAGGGATGGCTAGATGGATGAATGAATGGGTAGGTGGGTGGATGGATGGGTGGATGGATGGATGGATGGATGGGTGAATGGATGGATGATTAGATGGATGGATGGGTAGATGGATAAATGAGTAAATGGATGGGTGGATGGATGGGTGGATAGGTGGGTGGATGGGTTGATGGATGGATAGGTGGATAGAGGGATGGATGGATGGATGGATGGATGGATGGTTAGGTGGATGGATGGATGGGTAGATGGGTGGGTGGATAGAGGGATGGATGGATGGATGGATGGATGGATATGGGTGAGCAGACTCGTGGAAAGCTAAACATGCAGGAGGACAGCTGGGTAGATGGAGAACTTCATAGAGAGATGCCTGAACTGACGGCTTGTTGAGTAGGTGAGTGGGTGAGTGGTGGGCGGGTGGGTAATGGCTCTGTGGCTGATAGTGAATAGGTGAACGATGAGTGGGTGGGTCTGGAGAGACAGTAACCCCAGGAATCATTATTTACCCACAGCCAACACTTACTGGGTCACCAAGCACTGCTCTAAGCATTATATATGCATTAATTAACTCATATAACGATCCGAACTATTTCTGGGGCTGGGGAGAGGGATGCCTTTTGGGTGGGGGAATGGGGATGCTTGGATGTGTGTCCGGTGGGCAGATGGCTGGTGGAGGGGTGAGCAGATGCTGATCAAAGGATGGGGTGCTGGCTGGGCTGGCTGGGGGCAGGGGAAGCAGTGGGCAAGAGATCTGCTCCCCGTGAGGAGCCGGAGGCCATGCCTTTGAGGTCAGAGTGACCGCCTCCCTGGATGCCTCTGCCTCGGGGGCCCCACCTCGCCCATCGTTGAGCTGACACCCAGCGCCCCTGCCCTGCGCCGCTCCTGCCCTGAGACTCCTGCACGCTAACTCCTGGCCTGCCTCAAGCCTCTTCTCGATTTCAACTCCGCAAGAAGCGGGCAGCCTGTCTCAGTGCTCCCTGCCCCTCCTCCCAACCCTCCCCCCGCACCCCAGCCCCTGTTCAGATCCGCCTTCCAGGGCTGTTTTGTTGTAGGTTCCCCCCACTTTAGCTGCAGCCCCCCCCCCACCATCTGTGTCTGTTGCTCCCTTGTTCCATGGTTGCAAACGCCCCCTCCCGCAGGAGGGCTGCCTCTCTGCCTGCCTGCTCCCTGCTGTCCCCTGGGGCCGGGCACCTAGTAGGTCCTCCGCCCAACGTTCGCTGAAGGGAGGACCCGGGGTTCTGCAGAAACACGGGACAGAGAGCGGCGGGGAGCGGGGTTTTCACCCGCCTTTCCCTTCCGTTTGCCAGAAACCGAGCGGGTGTCGGCGCGGCGTGCCGGCGGAACTGGTGATGGAAGCGTCGGGGAGAACACGGTGCGTGGAGGCAGTGAACGTGCAGCCCGGGGAGGTGCGGAAAGACGGGGGTCCCCTCTGTGGCTTCCGCAAACGGGGTTTCCATTCGTCACGAGCCCGTTGTTCTGATGGTGCTGTTTCGGGGGGCTTTCTCCCCGGCTCTCCCCAGGGTTTCGTGGCGTCAGGTGGTTTCAATAGAGAAAAGCGCGCACTGCTGTCCTCGCGGGTTTGGGAGCCAGGCTGCCGGCTGGTGAGCCTGTGGGGTTCCGAGGTCGAGGGGCAGAATCCCCGCCTGTGGCCCCAGCCCCGCCCTGTGCCCCTACCCCCACCTGTGCCCCCAGCCCCACCTGTGCCCCCAGCCCCGCCCTGTGTCCCCAGCCCCGCCTTGTGCCCCCTGCCCTGCCCTGTGCCCCCAGCCCCGCCCTGTGCTCCCAGCCCTGTCCTGTGCCCCCAGCCCCACTCTGTGCCCCCAGCCCTGCTCTGTGCCCCCTGCTCTGTGCCCCAGGCCCCCCCCCTCGCTGGAACTATCTGTTTCAGAGCGACACCCCCGTTCCTCAGAGGAACCGGTTCCCCGAGGCTCCGATTTCTGTTTGGAAACGAGGATAACAACGCCCACCTCCCACGACCATCCTCGCCCCCGTAAACACGGAGAGGCACGGCTCACAGTCACACGCTGACGGCGACAGCGGCGGCGGCAGACGCTGCAGAGTTAACCGCGTCAGGCGCCAGGTCTGAGCCGCCGGAGAGGACAGCCTCAGGGGGGGCGGGGTCCCGGCCGACAGCCACCGCCGGGTGCAGGGGTGGGGGGCGCCGGTGGGAGGGCACGGCTGCATTCACACAGACTCCTTGCTGCCTCTTTGCCGCTCAGACGCACCCGTCCCCGCGAGGACATGACCTCAGTGACTGCCGCGGCCTGATCAGCCTCGGATGACTGAGCCGGCGGCTGCGGGCACCCGAGGGGACACGGGGGTATCAGGGCTTGGGGGGGTGCAGGGGCGCCTCGCCATCGGCAGCTTCGGGAACGGCATAGAAGCACAGGCGGGTGTCCCAGCCTCCCGGCTCCCACGCCCATTTGCCATGTGCCAGGGTGGCTGTCCCCTTCTCTGGTCTGTCTCCCGCAGAGAAGCACCAGCCTCCAGGCCCGACCCCTGGGAGAGCTGGGCTGCCACCCTTGCCAGTCTCACCGCCCGGCCCGGCCCTGCCCCGGGAGCCACCTCGGCTAAGACGCCGGCCGGGGAGGGGGCTGCCAGGCGCCAGCCAGTGCCAGAGCCGCGCCGGGGGATCGGGGAGAAGTGCCGCCCGCCCCTCAGACATTCCCGCCCGCCCCCTCGCCAGCCGGGAGGGAACAAAGCCAGAAGCAGCCAGCGCCCGGCCAACAGCCTCCAGCCTCCGGCCCTTTATTCCCTCGCGTCGCTGGCCACCTGCCTGGCCCTTTGAGCGGAACAGAGACAACCGGAGGCGCCCGGCTGGCAGATGCCGCTGCGCTTGCCGCCGGGGACCGCCTTCCCGGCGGGAGCACAGCCTCTCCCAGCAACGCGGGTCCTTTCTGTGCCGAGATCTCTCTCCCAGCAACGCGGGTCCTTTCTGTGCAGAGATCTCAGGCGCCAAAGGAGAACCAGAGGGGAAAATGCCCGTGTGCCGAGCACCTGAGCTGACTCTGCGGGGTGCTGTGGTTCCCCCACCCGGCTGTGCCCATTGCACAGGTGCGAGCTGAGGTGCAGGCAGCTGCGCGCCCACCAGGGAGGGGAGTCAGAGGAGCAGTTCCGGGGTGAGCGGCTGGGGAGGGTGAGGGGGCCGGCGGGGGCGAGGAGCAGGGTTAGAAAATGGCACAGGGCCGAAACCGGTGTGGCTCAGTGGATAGAGCGTCGGCCTGCAGACTGAAGGGTCCCAGGTTCGATTCCAGTCAAGGGCATGTACCTTGGTGGCAGGCACATCCCCAGTGTGGGACGTGCAGGAGGCAGCTGATGAATGTCTCTCTCTCATCGATGTTTCTGACTCTCTATCCCTCTTCCTCTCTGTGGAAAACCAATAAAATATATTTTAAAAAGGAAAGAAAACTGCACCAGATTCTTGCTGAACACGGCCAGGACTTGATTCAAGACCGGCGAGACAGGTGCGAGAGGTTGAACCCCGTTCCCACTGCAGCAGAGATGGCTGGGGGCTTAGTGCCAGGGAGCGGGTGAGAGGGCGGAGGAGGGAAAATTACCCCCAGGAACCTGATTGGACAATAAGGGGGGGGCAATTCTTGCTGACCTGATCCCACAGAATTCTTCAAGGGCCAAGGACTTAGAGATAGAGGGTCAGGGATGAGGAACTGGGGGACTCCCCATCCTTTCTCTTGCCTCCACCTACCCACCCACCCCCCACCCCCCGCCAAGATGTGGGTACAAACCTCTGCCCTGCCCTTCCCTGGCTCAGGCTCCTCCAGCCATGAGTTGACCCCTGACTCGGTTTCCCCATCTGTTAATGGGACCTCTGGGTAGGTTAAGAGCACAGAAGCAGCCACTGAACATAAACGGGGCGCAGTCCCTGGGACCTGGGGCCTGGGCTGAGGAATTCGCTCTCAGCAGGCCTCCAGCGAGGTGGAATTTGAGGGGAATTCCAACTGGGACCAGGACGCTTGCCCCTCACGGCTGCAGCTCCTGCCCCAGCCTTCCTGTCAGCGCAGCCGCTGGGAGCATGGGGGCGAGGAATTCGGGGGGAGGGGTGTGTGTGGTTGTTCAGCCCACCAGGATGGATTGCAGGGTACTGCTCGGTGGGTGGTGATGGGCAGGGGCACTGGGGAGCTGGCCGGGGCATGTGGGGGCCAGGTTTGCCCCTTGAGGAACCCCAACCTAGGACCCATTTCCATGGCACTAGTGGCCTCAGGATTAGCACAGGCCGCAAACAGGCTGGCAAAGCTCTGCTCCACCTCCCTGCCCCCTACCTTGGCTGTCACATGGAGGCTGGTGGGCCCGGGGCCACAGGAGACTCAGCCTGGCCCTCGGCCGAGCGTCCGGTGCGCAGACGTGGGGGGAGCTGCCTTCCTCGGGGTGCGTTTCTCCAGCGCGGGGCCGGTGCCTGTCAGTCACGCCTCGGCCAGCAGTTCCTGGACAGCGTGCGGCTGGCGTGCCCACACCGCGGTGCCAAGGTACACGGCGCGTTCCGCACCCGCCAGCTCATTCTGGATGGAGCCCCTGGCGCCGGCTGCGGCCGGATGTAGCGCCACTGGCCGCGTCCCGGCCCCTGAGGAGGCTGAAGGCCCCGCCTCGCCCCCGGCTGCCGTGTGACGGGGCAGCCACAGGCCTTCCAGCCTCGGTTTCCCCAAAGGAGGGGCTGCCGCTGTCAGCCGTCCTCGGGGTCTGCGGTTCTCGGAACAGTCGTGCTCCTGCTGGCCCCGCCCTGCCCAGGGCCCCCCCCCCCAGATGCCCCCCTGGCCTCCTCACAAGCAGATGACCCCAGTCCTGACCTTGTTCATGATCAGACACTGGTGGGACCACCCCCATCCTCCATTCTGCTGGGCGGGGGGGCAGTGGCCCAAGGAGGGAGGATCTGGACAGGCCCAGGGCCTGTGGGGGGGAGGGGGAGCCAAGAACTGGGGGAGGGGGAAGCCAGGAGGTGGGAAAGGGGAGAACCAGGAGGTGGGGGAGGGGGAAATCCAGGGGGTTGGGGAGGGGAGCCAGGAGGTGAGGGAAGG
>PVJN01023331.1:0-12267 GCA_004026805.1 Lasiurus borealis | reverse complement strand
TCAGGAGAGAAGGGAACCCGCCAGCCAAAGCTGACCGTCCACCCGCTGTTCCCGGAGACAGAGGCTGGCAGGTTTATGGGGCCTCTCTCTGCGAGGGAAGCCTGGGTCCTGGGTCCCGGGTGCCGGTGGCAGGGGGTGGTGTGGGGGAAGGAAAGCCTTCTCTTGAACAAATTTCGTGCACCGGGCCTCTAGTCCTAAATAAAGTATTAGCAACATGGAATCATGCTGCACGTGTGTTAGCTGCTATTGTTACTGTGTTGTTGTTGTTATTATTTTATTGATTTCAGAGAGGAAAGGAGAGAGAGAGAGAGAGAGAGAGAGAGAGAGAGAGAGAAATGCCAATGATGAGAGAATCCTGGGTCAGCTGCCTCCTGCACGCCCCACACTGGGAATCAAGCCTGCAACCCGGGCCTGTGCCCTGACGGGGAATCAAACTGTGACCTCCTGGTTCATAGGTCGACACTCCACCCACGCTGTCCGGGCCTCCCAGCCGGAAGGAGTATGTGGGGGGAGGGGGGCTGGAAAGAGATGGGGTCCAGGCCAGACAAGTCCAATGGCCAGGGTCCCCCAAACGTCCTTCTTCTCTGCCCTTGGGCGGGCGAGCAGAGGCAAGGTCACAGAAAGAACATGAGGGATGGTGGTGAGCTCCCCGTCACCGGGGCATGCAAGCCTCGGCGCGGGGTGCAGGCCTCTGTGCCACCCGAGAACGTGTTCAGGGCAGGGCCTGAGCACAGTGCTGGCAGGCAGGCAGGGACACCGGCCGGGCTCCTGTTCCAGGCGTGGGGGGTGGGGACAGCGGCTTCGACTGCACCCGCTGGGGCTGGCAGCGAAGCAGCCAGGCTGGGGGTGGGGGAGAGCTCACTTCTCAGCGCCTGAGTCCTGTTCCCCGTCTCCATTACCATTTCTAGACCCGGGGCGGCTTTATGGCGTGGAAAAGCCCATTAAGGTTTTTAAAGCGAAACTCAAGACAGAACCGCTTCATTCGGGGCAGGTGGGGGGTGTCTTTACTGCTGGGCCAGCCAGCCTCCCCCCGCCCTGGCCTGGCTCCCAGGAGGGTGGGGGGGGCTGTGCCTGCAGGGCAGCCAGGCCAGCTGGCCGCCACCCTCAGCTGGCCCGTGACGCTCCCAACAGCCTCCGGAGGGTGCCCTCTCCTGACCTCTCCACCCGCGTGGCTCCCGCCTCTCCCGGCTCCTGCATCGCCCCCAGAGCCACCTTTGCCAGCGTGCGCCTGACCTTGACTTTCTAGCCTCTCCAATGGCTCCCCAGGGCCCCCAGCCGGCGGCCGCCGCAGGCGACTCCGAGTCTGAGTGCTCGGCCCCTTGGGGCGGCCTGGGCGGGAATCCCTCCCCCGCTTCCCAGCAGGGCACCTCACCGCTGCCCGCAGAGGCCTCCTGTGACTCACCGAGGGCGGGCACAGAGCAAATAATGAGATAACGGGGGTGGAGGGGCGGGGGAGGGGGGCCTGGCACAATGCCAGCCGTGGAGGCTGCATCTCCTCCTGCGCACCCCACACCCCCCCCCAACTCCCTCTCCGCTCAGCCCTGCTGCGCGCACACCTGGCGCTGGCTGCCTCGCTCCCGGCCTCGCTGGCCGGCAGGGCTCTGCTCGGGCAGCCTCTTCCAGGAGGCCCTCCCTGATGACCTAGAGTGGCCCCCGGCTCCCGCACGGGGATGCTCCTGCCTCTGGGCCGGGGAGGAGCCCCTCCAAGACAGGGCCCGCCTCCGGGTCCCCGGCACCCAGCACAGGCCCAGGCACAGAGGGGTGTCACGTGGCACACGGCCTACAGAAGCTTCTAGCACAGCTCTGGGAGCAGCCAAATCCTTGATGGCCTTGGCCTGCCCTCCTGGCCAGGCATTCTTGGCCCTCTGCTCGCTTGGTACGCCTCCTTCTTGCCTCAGGCCTTTGCACATGCTTTTCCCTCTGTCAGGGATGTTCTTCCTTGTTCCCCTTCGGCGGGGGGCGGGGGGGTGGTCCTGGGTGGGAAGGGAGAGGCTGAGGGGCAGGCGGAGCTCAGAGCTGCTGCAGCATCGAGAGGTCAGGACATAGAGCACTCGCAGTGGCACCGAGACTGTCATGCCCCCTGCCCCTCCATCCCCCCACCTCGACCTCATGGGACAGGCCTGGGACCATGTCTGTGGCCAGGCCAGGCGGGATCCTCGGCTCAGAGTTCACCTGCTTTGTGTCAGGCCTGCCTGGGCCACAGGAGTGAGTGCACCGGGCACCTTTCTGGGGAGCCGTTGACAGTCCGGGGAGACAGGCATATGCACAGACGAGGGTGAAAGATCAGGCACAGCTGAGGCGGGGCAGGGAGGGGGCGTGCCGGCGGCCAAGGAAGCTCAGGCCTCGGGGGTGGCATGGGGACGGGGCGGAGCCCCCGGGAAGCCTGCGGAGGTGGGAGCTGGGAGGCAAGTGGGGGGTGAGCAGGGGAGAGGACGGGAGGGGGTCCTGGGGGAGAGGCCGCACAGACAAAGGCCTGGAGGATGAAGGGCGTGCTGGGCGTGGGAGGGGTGGGGCCAGGGCACAGGGTGGGATTCGGGGAGCAGGCTGCCGTGGTCGGGGTGAGGGGGCAGAGGGGACAGGCCCTCCCAGGGTGTGGGTTTTGGGGGGCAGGGAGGGTTTTCAGCAGCAGCAGGTGGTCACGGGCTGGTCTCTGGGTCTGGGTAAGCTGGCCCCGGCACCTTGCAGGGGGCCTCTGATCAGAGGCCCCCACCAGCCCCCCGAGAAGGACAGGCCAGGGAGATGGGGAGCAGCGGCCTCTGCCTGCGGGCGCGGGGAGGGCCCCATGATGAGGTGCATAGCTGCTCCCCTCGCCTGATTGGGCCCTCTCCAGCCCGGCCCCCCCTCGCCGGGGCGCTCGGCAGAACGCGCCTTCATCAAGTCACTGATTGTCTGGAGGCTGACGGCCAGTCCCGGAGCCAGGCCCTCCGAGCAGGTCATCCATATGGATGAGGGTGAAGGATGCCACCCCGGCAGACGGACAGGCGGACGGACGGACGGGCCCTCAGCCCTCCGCAGCCGCCACCCCGCTTCCCGGCCTGTTCTCATCTGTCACTCGTCGGCCCGCAGCTCCTGTGCCCGAGCCCTGAGTGAGGAGGAGCCTCAGAGAGGCCGAGCGGCTTCCTAAGGTCGCAGAGCGGGACTGAGGTCCACTGGACCCGGAGCTGCGACCCTTCTCTGTCCGCTCCTGCTCCCTGGGAAGCAGGTAGAGCCCAGGCCTCGAGGCTGTGGTCCTCTCCTGCGGGCCAGGTCGGCCAAGATGCCCACCCACATCTGCTCTGAGCTCACTGGCCCTCCTTTTGCTCTGCCATCATCCACCCCGTTAACACGCGAGGCCTGGGAGCCAGAGAGCTGGAGTCACCCGCCTGAGGTCACAGCCACCAAGGCCGGAGCCGGTGGGACCAAGTGATGGCGATGGGGCGGGGCTAGGACCCCCTGAGAGCGGCCGTTCATGGCCCCGTGACCCCTGTGCCCTCAGCTCTGCCTGCCCTGTGTCTCGGCTCTGTCAGCAAGTCCCGGAAAGCAGGCTTCCGAGCCGTGCGGGGGGCGGGGAGAGAGGGGGGGCCGGGGGGTTCCCCCGGCTGCAGACACGGCTCTGCTCCTAACAAACTGCTCTAACGAGGACACACACGGCGCCTTAATGGCCCTCGAGTCTCTCATCTCCAGGCGGCCGAGCTCCGCAGGCTCCGCCGGGCTAATTGGCAGGCGGGTGCGGGGACCTCGGGGCGCGGAGGCCCCTTTAAGTGCGGGACTCGGGAGATCACAGCGGGGGAGTGGCGCTTGGAGGACAGCTCGGGGTGACACGAACCTCAAAGAGCCTCAAAGAGCTGGCAGGGAGACGCCTGGCGCCCGGGGGAAGCGGGAGGGGCCTTCCACCTCCAAGCTGTGCTCTCCCCGCCGCTCCCAGAGGTGGGGGGCGGGGCAACACTTGGCAGTGGGTCCTCCAGGCCTAGAGGAGCGAGCGTGCCTGGCACTCCGGAGAAGGACATTTCGGGGTGCAGAAAAGCCTGGGTGCCTCCGAGACGCAGAATTCCTGATCGTGTGTGTGTGTGTGTGTGTGTGTGTGTGTGTGTGTGTGTTTATGTTTTTATTGATTTTAAAGAGAGGAAGAGGGAGAGGGAGAGAGAAACATTGACCGGCTGCCTCCTGCACGGCCTCTCCTGGGGATCGAGCCCACCGCCCCAGCGTATGCCCTGACTGGGAATTGAACCCGTGACCTCTGCACGTGGCCAGTGCAGGACTCCTGGTTTTAACAGCATCGTGTGACCCCCAAAAGAATCTCACGATCTGGGAGGCCCCGTCTCTGCAAAGAGTCACGTTCCACCCCGAATCCGTGTTCCCATTGCAAGCTGGCCCAGGTCGTGACCCGAGACATGTCCCCATTGGGACATGTCCTCCACGGTCACCCTCCAGCGGGCCCCTCTCAGGGCAGAGAGAAAAGACACGTGTCCTCGGGGCCCGGTCACCTGTGCCGTCCTAGAAGTCTTCGGGGTCTGTGGGGAGAGGGAGGAGGCCAGGAGGGCTTCCCGGAGGAGGTGACGTTTGAAGGGGGATAGATATTTTCCAAGGAGACGGGCCCCCTCCAAACCAGGGGCACAGCAGGAAGTGAGGACCAGGCCCGGGGGAAGGGGTACAGGGGGAGGGTGGAGGCTGGCGGTGCAGAGGGTAGAGCAGGGGAGTGGTATACAGTGATAGACAGGTGGGGAGGAGGGAGGTGTGTTTGTGGCAGAGGGAACAGCATGTGCAAAGACCTTGGGGTGCCTGGGAGCTATGGGCGCCGACACCGGCCCCTGTCACCCCAGGTCTGCCTCCCCGGTGGACAGCTAAGGTTTTGGTGGCTCGGCCCAGGCCTCTGTGGTCAGGGGGCCCGGGCCTGGGTCTGCCTCCCCCCGTCCTCTGTGCGGGGCCCCAGCCCAGCCAGGCCGTGCCTCACGGGTGTTTTGTTTTGTTTTTTAATATATTTTATTGATTTTTTTACAGAGAGGAAGGGAGAGGGATAGAGAGCTAGAAACATCGATGAGAGAGAGACATCGATCAGCCGCCTCCTGCACGCCTCCCGCTGGGGATGTGCCCGCAACCAATGTACGTGCCCTTGACCAGAATCGAACCTGGGACCCTTCAGTCCGCAAGCCGACGCTCTATCCACTGAGCCACACCGGTTTCGGCCTCACCGGTGGTTTGACCTGCCCAGTGTCCCCCTCCCCGTGATGCCGTGCGCTGGCGGGGAGGGGAGATGCACGGGCAGAGGATGGCTCCCTCCTGCTGTCGCCAGCGAGGCCCTCACCGAGGCGGGTGGGGTCACAAGATCCCAAGGGAACCTAGGGTGGGGTGGGTGGGGGCGGGGCTCAGGCTGGGCCGATGCCGCCGACCTCCCCTTCCCCCCCAGCCTCGGGCGGGGATCTGAAGCACCGTCCCCAGCGCCAGATTAAGTGCCTGCCGCTGCCTAGTCAATGGGATTAGCGGGCGTGACGGGAGGACCGGGCCGGCAGAGAGCCCAGCGGGAGAGAGAACCGATTAGCTGCGCACGGCGGCTTTCCATGGATGTTCCGAGAGGGCACGCCCGCTCACCGCTCACGGCTCGCCGCGCCTTAAACCGCGCGTGGAAATGCCGAGCGCTTAATTGCGGGAGAGGACACCTGAGCTTTATCTCAGGGCCACGCACGGCGGAGCTCGAGGAGGGGGACAGAGTCTGCAGAGAGAGGGAGGGGGCAGATGAGGGTCAGAGGGTGGGACGCAGGCGGGGAGAGGGGAGGGGCTGAGGGGGCTGGGCCCTGAGGGGCCCCGGGGTTTGGAGGAGACGGGGGGCGGGGTCTGGGAGACGGAGGTGAGGGCCCCCAGTAACGGGGAGAAACTCCATGTACTTATGTTTGTGGTGGTGAATTCTCATCCTGTGACTACACCTTCCATTGATTTTGGGGGAGCGTGCAAGGGAGGGGGCGCAAGAGAGAAGCATCCACATGAGAGACGCATTGATGGGTTGCCTCGCGGGTGCACCCCGAAAGGGGCTGGGGATCAAGCCTGCCGCCGAGGCACGCGCCCTGGGCCAGCATCGAGCCTGTGACTCGTCACTCCTCGGGCCAACGCTATAACCACTGAACCATCCTGTCAGCGGTGAACATCATTTCTCCCACGACCCTCCCTCCTTTCTGTGCGCTGGATCCCAGCAGCCCGGCCCGCATCTGACTCACGGCCCTTCTCCCTGCGGTCACTCCCTTACAGGTTGAGCCACGAGGTTCTGCTCCCCATCGCATAGGGATGGACCTCGGGTTGACCCAGAGGCAGAGTTTCAGCCAAACCGGAGGTAACGCCGAGGCGGCAGTGGCTGTGTCCGCTCCAGGCCCAGCCACGCAGCCACGCTGCCTCGGGATGAGCTGCGATGACTCGTGGCCCCGACCCGCCCGCAGGGACACAGCCGACTCCCTCTGTCCACATCCCCCTTGTCCCTGTGTCCATCCCCTGGAAGCAGCCGGAGCCAGGCCTCTGGCCACCAGCTCCCCGGTGTCTCCGGCCCGGGCCACTTTCTAAAAATAAGCCCCACTTTACTCTGCGGCCAACTCCCGTCCTGTCTTCTTGGCCGAGAGGCCCGCGGGCACACGCACCCTTTAGGCTGCGGACGGCCAGGCTGGGCCCCTGCCACCCATCGCTGTGCCCCTGCCCCATGGGAGCGGCGGGCAGGCAGAGGACAGGCCGTGGGAAGGAGGCAGGCAGACCACAGTCCGCCCTCCTCAGCTGCGCGCGCGGCCAGGACTGGGATGGGCTGCAGGTCTGGCTGCCTCCGGTCCCGGTGGGTTTCTGCAGGGCATGGTGAGCTGCGTCCCCCGACCAAGCGGGAGAGAGCGCCTGAGGGGGGACCCCCCACTGTGAGGAGCAGGCCAGAGGCCAGGAGGGTCGCCTCCCCCATTCTGCTCCCCGAACCTGCCAGCAGTAACCCCTGGAAAAATTCCATCGGAAAACCCCGCCAAAGCCGAGCCGGCGGGGCTCAGTGGCTGAGCGTCAGCCTATAAGCCAGGAGGTCAGGTTTGGCTCCCAGTCCAGACGCATGCCCGGGGAGGGCGGGCTCCATTCCCCGAAAAAGGCAGTCAGGAGGCAGCTGATCCATGCTTCTCTCTCATCACTGGTGTTTCTACGTCCCTCCCCCTCCCTCTCCCTTCCTCTCGGAAACCAATAAAAATCTAATTAAAAATAAAAAAACAGCAAGAGAAAGCTCAACGTTCCGTGGCCTCGGCCCCCTTCCGGTGGCCCTCCACGCCTGCCCATCACGCAGAAGGGACACGAGGCCTGGGGGACAGCTGGCCTTTGCCCCAAAGCGCCCCCCCCACCCGCCCCGGTGCCGGGCAGGGTGCCGGGTGCTGGCTCATCCATTCACTCGGTCCTCACAGTGAGAGGGAGGCCCCCTCGTACAGCCGGGGAAACTGAGGCACGCCGCAGGGGAGGGAGGCACCCAGGGCTCATGCTGACCCCGGGGCGGGGCTGGGTCGCCTGTGCTCGCAGCAGGTGGCTCCTCTTCTGTTCAGTCACTTTCTGTTCTAAAGCGCAGACTCAGACCCCTACTCTCTGAGCTGCAGAGGATGGGGAGGGGGCCGGGGTACCCAGAAGGACAGTGACAGGGGGATCCCGGCGAACAGGGCACCCACAGGTCCCCTGACGGCTGGGTGGCGGTGGCCTCCTGCCACCCTGTGCCTGGCAGCGCCTGCCTGTGGGTTTGGGAAGAGCAGACCAGTGGGCCTCCCTCTGCAGGTGCCCTCCGAGCGTCCCCCTCTGGGCCCTGCGTGCCTCCGGGCTACCCTGGCACAGGACAGCGCCTCTCCAGGTGTTTTCACTCCCTTTTCAGCCCCACGCCTGCTCTGGAGTTGGCTGGAGCAGGGACCATCCACCCGCTTTACAGACGGAAAAACAGAGGCTGCAGAGGCTGCAGGATGCGCTGACACACCTGGAGCCTGTCTTCCTTCCATCCAGCCGTTCTGTCTCCCGGTGTGCCCTGCCTCGGGGTGTGTGGGGGGGAGGAGAAAAGGGGGTTTGACACCTCCCACAAATGCCTCTTGTATAGGGTTCACGTCCTGATGAGTCCTCCGGCCCGGGAGTTGGAGATCTTGGGAGACCGGAGAGGCTTTGGCGAGGAACAATGACCGGCGCCGCGGTGCTCCGAACGCCGCCGTGTTAATGCCTCGCGGCGTGAGGGCACCGGGGCCGCGCACTCTTTGCTTTTCGGATTAATGTGAACAAGCGTCTCCGAGTGGCCTGCCAGCCCCGGCCTCGTCTTCGCCCCGCGGCGGGGGAATTCTCCAGAACCTCGGTCGGAGCTCGGCCGCCAGACGTGATTAAAGAGCGGGACAATTATAATTCCGGTAATGAGATCAGAGGTCCCAGTCACCACTTAATTTAGAGCTGGCGTGTGTGCATGTGTGCGTGTGCGTGTGGGGGAGGTGCAGGGGGGATTGAAGGGGCTCCTGGAGAGGGGCTCACGGGCAGGGCTGCACCCTCTGCAGTGCCCAGGCCCCGAGAGGTGGGCAGTTGGCCCAGCAAGAGGCGGCAGGGCTGGCCAGCTGACAGGGCTCCTGCCCCCCTGCCCCCCTCCCCGGGGCAGTGCCCCTCCCAGGTTGCCCGCTGCTCCCTCCTCTGCCTGCAGGGGTGCTGTACGGAGCCACCACCCTCAGTGACCCATATTGCTCCCCCTCTCTGCTCCATTTCCCTCATGGGGCCTGCTGAGCTGGGAGGAGCGCCATCACCTGCGGGCGGATTTCCCCTCCTGGCCCTGACCTTGACTTCTGCTATGTGCATCACCAGGACCCTGTGGTCCAGGGAGAGCCAGGCCCGGGCCATCCTCAGGGAACCCCCCAACCCTGGCTGGAGTGGGGACCACATATCAATAAACCAGGGAGCACAGGGAGGCACCCAGGGATGTGGAAGGCGGGGCTTCTCACCCCCATTCTCTGCCCCTCCCTCCACCCTGTGCCCTGGCAGCGCCCAGGAGAGCCAGCGGCAGAGTCCACGCCTCACCTTATGGCCTCGGGGCTCGGGGGAGAGATGGTGGCCGGTGGTGTGAGTCAGACCCATAAGGCTTGGCGGCAGCAGTGGGTGTGGCCTCTTCTGCCACCCCCAGAGGGGAAGAGGCCCCAGAATGCGAGTGGGGGGCAGACCCAAAGGATTGCCGCCGAGAACGGCTGCCCAGTCCGGCCCAGCCAGCGCCCACCCACACCAGCCAAACCCCAGCCCCGCAGCAGGAGCAGTGCGGGAGCCTCCGGGGTCTGGGGGCTGTTTGTTACAGCAGCTGCTGCTGCAGCGAGAGCTGACCAAGGCTGCAGAGGTGCGCCTGCAGCAGGAGGGAGAGACCCCGGCAGGTTAACCTGCACGCCAGGCCTCCAAGACCAGCCCACGGAGCACCCAGGGGAAGTGCTTAGGGGACCTGGGCACCACCGGCCAGGGAGCGAGGGCCGCTGGGTGCTGGAGGCCGGTGCCAAGGGCAACCCTCCCCAGAGGCTGGGTTCTGTGGGCGTGGTGCAGGCAAGTCTGAGTCGGGATTTCAGCCCCAAGGGTGACAGCTGGGCCTGGGACACAAGC
Source organism: Lasiurus borealis (assembly GCA_004026805.1). Classification (NCBI taxonomy): domain Eukaryota; kingdom Metazoa; phylum Chordata; class Mammalia; order Chiroptera; family Vespertilionidae; genus Lasiurus; species Lasiurus borealis. The sequence continues at coordinate 2,712 of PVJN01023331.1, read as the reverse complement.
GGTGTGCGAGGACTGGGGAGGTGGCTGGGGGTGGGTGGGAGGGGACAGCCCTGAGCAGGGTCTGGGCATGCATGGGGCGGCTGCAGAGCACCAGCCTGGGGGACTCTGAGGGCCTCAAGGGCGCAGCGGGCAGCGGGCGGCGGCGGTAGGAAGCTTGGCACAGTGACCTGGGGAGCATTTGCAGGAAGGACACGCCCACCCGAGACCCGGCAGCCAGCACGTCCCCAGCTGAGCCCCCCGCCCACTGGGCCTTCCCCGCACAGGCCCAGCCTGGCCACAGCCCGGCAGACACCTCCCCAGCTCAGCGGAGCCCTCGCCGCAGCACACTCAGGCCTGGGATCACCCCATCACTCCCTGCCCTGCCGTGCCCAGAACAGGTTCACATGGGGGTGGCGGTGGGGGCTGGCCTGTCCACAGGTCCCTCAGCCCCCCACCGGGACCCCCCTAATCTGATGAACAGAGCGTTACACTGACCACCGAGATGGCGGGGGAAGTGCCTGTCCCCATGGGGCACAGACACGCACCGTGGCACACGGTGGGCAGAGAGCCCCCCTCACAGCCGGGGACAAAGGTCAGGTGGTCCCACAGGCCAGCTCCCGCCCTAAGCATCCCCTCCCCCGACACAGTCTCCTGCCAACCTGGCGAGTAACCCAGATCCTGGGGACCCGCCCCCGAGTGTGGCTCCCTCACTTCTTCCCCCGTCTTTCCAGGAGCCTTCCCGTCGTCAGAGCTCCAGCACAGATGGCACTGCCACCTCTGTGCCCGCAGGTCTGCAGCCCCACCCACTCTGGGGCGGACGGGAGGCCTTTCTGCCCCCTGACCCCCCACAGCCATGCCCAGCGCCTGCCCCCCAAACTCTGCAGCCAGGTCCCCCAACCCCAGCGGCTTCTCATGGATCCCACAGGGCTGATGGCGGGCGGCGGAGAGTGGGTGGGGCAGGGAAGGGCATGTGACCCCCAGGTGGGGGCATGGAGGGGGCAGGGCAGCCGCGACAAGGCCCCGCCCCCCAAGGAGAGCAGAGGGCCACAGCAGGGCCCCCTGGGGTTGAGGACGACTCACATCCCGGACCAGAGCCTCCTCCTGCCCCACCCCTGGCCCACGGTCTCACCTCCTCGGGGAGCAGAGCCTTGGGGCACAAAGACGCCCCTTACCTGTGTGAGGCCTGTCGCTGTCCGGCACGCGGAGGGGGCTCCTGAGGTCCAGGCGTCGTCCACGTCCCGGCCTTGGGATCAGCCGGCCACTCTCTGCGAGCACGTCCCAGGTCGGGGCCTGTGTGGTGTGCATGGGCCCGTGTGTGCGCGTGTGTGTGAGCACGTGTGCATGTGGGGGCAGGGCCTCGGAGCCAGGGATCAAATATTCCTGGCGGCCACCTGCCACCGGCCCATCCCAGGCGGCCGCCCGCCGCTCTCCCCGCCGCCCCCAGGCTGAGGCGGGCGGTTTATTTTTAGAGCCCGGCCCCTCCCCAGACGCCGGGCTCGGCTGAGATTTCCAGCGGCTCCAACGAGCCCGTTCCTGGGAACGTTCCGGAAGGGGGAGACGGAGGCAGGCCGGGCCGCGGTCCTGGTTCTCCCCTGAGATCGAGGGGAGGGCTGAACCCCGGGTCTCCTGGACCAGGCCCAGTGCAGGTCCGGGCTGGGCCTGGTCGGCTCCCAGGCGGGTGGACGGCCCTGGTTAAGGGGTTGGAGCTGAGACCCCTCCCACTTCCGAGCACCCCGGGGCTGGAGCATGCCTGGGGGGGCTGACACTGTCTCCCGGGCAGGGGCGTCCCCCAGGGCCTGAGCTGCATCCCAGCATCCTGGTGGCTTGAACCCCGTTCCCCAGGGCAGGAGCGGGGTGGGGTGGGGGTGGGGCAGGCAGATGGTCCAGCCCCTCGAACACAGAGGAGGCGGCCTGGGGCCTGGGAGGCTGCCGCAGGAGGGGGTCCTGGTGGTCAGGAGGGGCGCCCTGCATCGTGGGGGCTGAGCACACGCCGGGCGAGGCCCCACCGCCAGGCCTGCAACACGGAGCCCCGTGGACCGGAGCCCCGCACACAGAGCTGGCTCAGTCCGGGGCCCAGGGACGAGGGTGACTCTCGGGAACAGCCCCGTGCAAGTCCTCGTGCAGAGACGGGACCCGCAGGGATCGAGCTGGCGGGCCTGGCACCATGGGCAGCAGCCAGTTCCTAGTCCTCCAGCCTGGCCGCAGGGGGGTGACTGGGGGGCTCAGGACCCCGCTGGTGCACCTGCCCCCCACTCCCGACCCATCATCTCACGGCAGCTCTGAGCAGCCCCGCATGGGCATCGGGGAGGACGGCCCGGGTGGGGGCCCCGGTGGGGGGGGGTGCCCATTGCCCCTGGTGCTCTGCCCCCCGGCGCCCCGCCCGGCCAGCGGCTGACACAGCCTCTCCCCCCCCCCCCCCAGGCCGCCTAGGGAGCCGTCTGCAAATCCCAAATCGAGGGCGACAGCTTTCTTCCCGCCGACAACTCTGCTCGTAATTGATTTTCGTTTGCCTCCGTTGCCGGAGGCCGTGGGAAGCAAGCAATTTCACCTGCTGTGCAGCCTGATCCGGGCCTGAACCCTCTGGATCCGGGGGCCGACTCGGGGCTCCCCGAGAGTGCTCCGGGAGGGGCCGCGATGCCAGCTCGGCGGGGCTGAGGGGGGGGGCGGCCTTGACTGCCCCAGGGGTCCGTGTCCAGGGCATCTCACACCTGCGTTCCTGCAGGCAGTCTTATG
>PVJN01023330.1:0-32417 GCA_004026805.1 Lasiurus borealis | reverse complement strand
TTCTATTTAGGTCCGTTGCCCATTTTTTTATTGGATCTTTCATCTTCCTTTTATTAAGTTGTATAAGTTGGCTGTAGATTTTGGAGATTAAACCTTTATCAGTGATAACATTTGCAAATATGTTCTCCCATACAGTGATCTTTCTTGTTGTTTTGTTGATGGTTTCTTTTGCTGTACAAAAGCTTTTTATTTTAATGTAATCCCATTTGTTCATTTTTTCTTTAGCTTCCATTGCCTTTGGAGCAGTATCCGTGAAGAAGTTCTTTTGGCATATATCTGAGATTGTGTTGCCTGTGGATTCCTCTAGAATTTCATTTAAGCAAAATTAATCAAGTTTTAGAGATCTTCTATCCAACATATCACATATAGTTAATGATGTTATATTATGCACTTTATGACATCTTTATGTTACCCTTTTACTGGAAGGAATCTCATGGTATAGATATACTTTATCTAAATTTGGATCTTTAAACTATTTTAAATGTATTAAAAACTATCAAGGTATATACAGAGCTAGCTGTGCAAAACTATTACGAAGAAGTCTGCAGATAATATCTTAAATGTTTAAAATCCATAATAAAAGGTAAGAAGCGTAGTGGAAAGAGTAGTGTCTACTGTATTCATCTATGGATAGAAGTGAGCACCAGCTGGACTAATTATGACTAAATGCTAAGTTAACTGCTAAATGAATTGTCCAATTCAGTTCCCAGATAGAAACAACCAGTTTGAAACAAGATTCCTACAGAGGGATTTCTAAAAGATCCTAATGAGGAGGAAATGACTAGTAAGCATATTTGTTTATTGGTTTACTAGAAGCCTGGTGCTTGAAAATTCATGCACTGGAAGGGGAGTCCTTCAGTCTGGCTAGCCTCCTCTTACATCCAGTATCCCTCAGGGGCAGGAGTTGACCCAGTGATCAGGAGCAAGCAATACCCCATCATACCTCTTCTGCTGCCTCTTCCAGCAGCACAAGCCTCAGCCAACCATGGTTATCTGAGCCTCAGGCGGCCCTGGACATCTGGGCAGTTGCCATCCAAGGCTTGCCTGTGCCTGTGGCTGCCTCTGGACAGCTGGACAGCCAACATCTGAGGCTTCTGTATGCCTTGGGCTGGCCCTGGAGGGCTTGGGGGCTGAGGGGACTGGGAGACCCCAGAGGCATGGAGCTGCCTGCCCAGCAGGGCTCAGGGGATCAGACGCCACTATATTGTGGCTGTCAGTGCCACCATCTTTGAGAGGAGGGCAGTCAATTAGCATATTCCTTCCTTATTGGCTATGGGTGCTGTGATAGTGTGAGGGTCAATTAGCATATTCCCTCTTTATTAGATAGGACTAGAGGTCCAATGCACAAAATTCATGCATGGGAATGTGTGTCCGTCAGTTCAGCCTGCACCCTCTCCAATCTGGGACCCCTTGAGGAATGTCCAACTGCCAATTTAGGCCTGGTAGGATTGGGCCTATATGCACAGTCAGATACCCTTCTCACAATCAAGGACTGCTGGCTCCCAACTGTTCACTTGCCTGCCTTCTTGATTGCCCCTAACTAATTCTGCCTTCCAGCCTGATCACCCCCTAACCACTCCCCTGCCATCCTGATTGATGCCTAACTGCTCCCCTGACGGCCTGATTGCCCCAAACTGCCCTTCAGTGTAAGCCTGGTCACTCCTAACTGTCCTCCCCTACAGGCCTGGTCCCCCAACTGCTCTCCTTTGCAGGTCTGGGCACCCCCCCATCTTCCCTTACTTGCAGGCCCAGTCACCCCCAACTTCCCTCCTCTGCCAGTTAGGTCACCCCTAACTGCAAGCTTGACCACTCCCAACTGCCCTACCTTGTAGGCCTGGTTCCTCCCAAATGTCCTCCCCTGCTGGCCATCTTGCATCCCCTTCCTTGCTGGCCATTTTGCATCTTGTGTCCACCTGGGGACAGGATCTTTTACCACATAGGGGAAGCTATCTCGTGTGTTGTAGTGATGGTCAATTTTCATATCACTCTTATTAAATTGGATAGAGTTATAGTGCAGGAGTTGGGCCCAGTTGGTTTGCCCTGAAGTGTGTTCTGGATCAGGGTGGGTTTTCCCTTGGGGCATGCAGTGGCCTGGGCGAAGGGACATGTGGTAGTTTGCACACTGGGCACACCCGCTGGCAACACAAGTGGAGGCTCTGGTATCTGGGATTTATTTATCTTCTATAATTGAAACTTTGTAGCTTTGAGCAGAGGCCAGGGCCAGCCAGAGTGAGTGAAAAGCTTGACTTCCTCCATCGTGGGGAAACCCAAGCCTCCTGCTTGCTCTGTGGCTGGTCGCCAGCTAGGTTGAATTTATTTGCATACTCACTTCTGATTGGCTGATAGGCGTGGCTTGTGGGTATAGCAGAGTGATGGCTAATTTGCATGCTTATTTTTTATTAGTGTAGATTGTTCTATTTGCACAACATGTTTCTGAACAATAATATTTTGATGTTAATATTTTAAGAATCAATTGAAACTGCAACCAAATACCTTTTAAAGTTACTCTAACTTATTCATTTTTAGATTAGTCTGTGTTCTTTATAGACATTTTATTGTCTAAGAAATGCGATTAGGTCTAAATAGCTCAACTTAGTTACATTCATGATATGATGCATTAAATTAAAAAAAACACTTTCTGCTCTTGGTTCTTGCAAATAACTTAGATATTATTTTTCATATGGTTCTGGCTGTACTTGAATGCTGTTGGTAAATGGAAAATTTCCTAAAACCTCTTTGAAGATGATTGACAGTTAATATCCATCCCTCAATCATTCACATAGATTTTGTAAAAGGAAGCTGTTGTTCCTCAATTTACCTCATCACTTCCTTGGTTTATGTGGAAAATTAGGCATGTGCTAATCAAATGGAGAGGTGCAAATAAGGAACTAATTTAAGAGCTAGAGCCATATTGCGAATGGAATTATTATATAAATGATATAAGTATATTCAAAGGATCATGAATCAGTTCAAACCAAATTTTATAAAGTGTAAAAGGTTCATAATCAAATATTTATGGCTCTCTCTGCAGTGTTTGAAAAATTAAATTATTAAAAGCAATTATTGTAGCAAATAGGTTCTCATCAATCTCAATAAAAGTTACATTTCACTATCACTGTCATATTATTCTTTTTTTTTTCTTTTAGTCTTTTAAGATTGAGGAGAATTGTAACAAACTCTAATAACAAATCAAAGCTTTTCAATGTAATTTACATTGTGAGGAATTCCTAATTGATTCAGACTGATGGTGCTGAGCAGTTTGATGTATTGATGAAGCAAGGAGATACTTTGAACCAAGTAAATTTATAAGCTCCTCTCCTCCAGAGAAAAATGGCTGTTATATTTCATGTTGTCATTTTTAGTATAACAAGGTAGTTGTATACCTGTGTGGATTGTTACAAAAGAATGCCGATGTGTATACCTGTAACTGTCTCACCAAACCTATCAATTTCCATTTTGGCAGGCCTATTCTACTCTTTGCTCAAAATGAAGGATTTAAACAAAATGCAAAATTAAACCAAAAGGACCAATCTCATATATAAGAAGTAAAACATCACTCAGCCACCTATAGTTCAGAGTTCATATCTTATTAACATCACTAAAATTAGAACAGTGAATGACTTTGCTTGATGTTTTGGGTTGATCACTTCTGTTGCTGTTGAGATATGCTTTGTGCTTTGTTCAAAGTCCGAATGCTATTATTCTGGATATGTATCCTAATACTTTGAAAATGGCTTGGGAGGGGGCAATATTGTGCCTGTGTGTTTTACTTGCTCAAAAGGTCAGAACCACTTCACTTCAATTCAGTGACAAATTGCCTCCCTTTACAATAGTTGTAACACTGGAATTTGAAAACAGCTCTGTCTGACAAACCTTTAGGTTTGAACTAAGGATCTTCACCCAACGTGTATGTTCCTTGGCTGATAGAAAGTGCCTGTGTGTGTGTGTGGGGGGGGGGTAGGGGTGGAAAAGGGATAAAATTTTTTTTCATCTTTTTTGACCTTATCCATTACCGGATTGAATATCCCAGAGGCCTGAATTTGAAAGTTTCTTTTAAAATCTCACCATATAATGGAAACCTTTATGGTCATCTTGTTCCTCTTCAGCTAGGTATTATGCCATCTGGCTAAGGAATCATTTCTATCTCTGCTGTTCCCTACTGTGCTATAAAAGGTGTCCCTAGGCCTACATAAAGCTTGAGATGCAAAGATTGTAACAAGTCTAGTAAGGTATAGTTGAGTAATTGTGAGAACATAATGAGATTTCAATACCTTCAAATTACCCAGTTCTTTATAATTCCAAACACTAACTTGTCATTAAATGTGGAATTTTTCGTATTCAAGCTTAATAGTCTAGGAAACCATAGAGTAGATAATGAAGACAATTATTTATATAACCTAGAACAGTAAACTGTGCATTTTATGCTTAAAATAAACATTTAGGAATTCTTTCTTATAACTAAATCAAACTCCCTTTGCATTCTTCCTATCTTTGCCCCTTGCCACATTCCTTTTCTGCATTTTGATTTGTAAAATGACCACTATTTTGAAAATTAAAACTCTGCTTTATTTTTGAGTCATCCTTTTTTCTTTTTTTCTATTTGATCATAACATTTCTTATTGTGTTACATGTATACATCTCCCCATTGCCCTCCCCCATTTCTCCCAGGCATACCCCAACCCTCCAGTGTCTTCTGTTCAATGGTTATGCTTATATGCATGCATACAAGTCATTTGATTGATCTCTTATCTACCCCACCTCTCATTAACCTTCCTGCTATAATTTGACAGTCTGTTTGATGCTTCACTGCCTCTGTATCTATCCTTTTGTTCATCAGTTTACAATGTTCATTATTATCCACAAATGAGTGAGATCATATGGTGTTTCTCCTTAATTGACTGGCTTATTTCACTAAGCATAAGGCTCTCCAGTTCCATCCAGGTTGCTGTAAATGGTAAGAGTTCCTTTTCTTTAATGGCAGCATAGAATTCCATTGTGTAGATGTACAACAGTTTTCTGATCCACTCATCTGCTGACGGGCACCTAGGCTGTTTCCAAATTGTAGCTATTGTGAATTGTGCTGCTATGAACATAGGGGTGCATAAATCCTTTCTGATTGGTGTTTGTAATTTCTTAGGATAAATTCCCAAGAGTGAGATTTATGGGTCAAATGGGAGAACCATTTCTAGTTTTTTGAGGAAACTCCATACTGTTCTCCACAGTGGCTGCACCAGTCTGCATTCCCACCAGCAGTGCACGAGGGTTCCTTTTTCTCCGCATCCTCACCAACACTTGTCGTTTGTTGATTTTTTGATGATTGCCATTCTGACAGGTGTAAGATGGTGTCGCATTGTCGTTTTGATTTGCATCTTTCGGATAATTAGTACCATCAACAAAACAACAAGAAAGACCACTGTACGGGAGAACATATTTGCAAATATCATCACTGATAAAGGTTTAATCTCCAGCATCAACAGCCAAGTTATACAACTTAATAAAAGGAAGATAAACAATCCAATAAAAAAAATGGGCAATGAACCTAAATAGAACCTTTTTGAAAGACGACATAAGGAAGGCCAAAAGACACATGAAAACATCCTTTTTTCTTAATCCTTCTTTCAAACTTGCCACTAAATCATTTCATCTCTTTTTCTGGAAATACCAGATTAATTTATCCTTCTCCATTCCCACTATGCTAGTTCAGAATGTCCCACAACCGATATGTAAATTATTGCCACTGATATATATTTCTCTAAAATCAAGGCTTTACTATGTGCTATCCATTTTATTTATTAAAATCAGGATGCATTCCCTAATGTACCTGCAAGCACATATAAACCCCATATTGACTTCTGCATTAAGAATAGATTATTTTGTCCAATATTATCCCTCTCCCTTTTCTGCTTAGCCATATCTTTCCCTCATACTCATCATAGTTATTATTGTGCTTTTTCATGCTGGCACCCTCAACTGAAATGTCATGAGTCTTAATCTCTACTTTCTTATGGTTGACAGTTCTTCAAGACCTGAGTTAAGCCTCACATTCACAAAGCCTTATATTTTAATCCACATTAATCTCTCCATGCATAAATTTAGCAGGTTAGTGAGTGTTTAATGCTTCCTGATACAAGTCAATTATACATTTTCAGGATCTTCAAATTTTCTATTATATTATTTTTTATATTTGAGATATATATCTCACATTATTAAAGATTCATAATTGTAATGCACTTAGGCACAGTCAAAAGAGAAGAAAGCCACAATGAAATGTTTTAGACAAATACACAATGCTTGGACAACAAAAATATGCATTTGCTGATTGCATATTCATTTTAAACATTATGTACCAATCTTATATTTCCACCACCTACTAAGAATCATACTTAGTGCATGGAACTTATTCCTCTCCTAACTAGAAGTTTGTACACCTTATTGAGCATCTTCACATTTCTACCATCCCAAAGTCCCTGACAACCATCATTCTATTGTCTGCTTCTTTGAGTTTGACTTTCTTAAAATCTGCATACAAGTGAGATCATAAAATATTTAGTTTGATTTATTTCACTTAGAATATTACCTTGATATCCACCCACATTGTTACAAATGACAGGATTCCTTCCCTTTTTGGCTGAATAATATTCTATTATATATATTCTAATCTGACATGAGTTCAATAGTTCCAAAATTTTATTCAAAATAAGTAATTCTGTGGATGTGAAAAAAATAGGCAAGGACTTTCTTATATTTGTTTGTTGAAAATAATTTTAGAGTGAAATTCAAATCTTTTTGTCTTTAACTTTTATTTTTTGTATTTGACTTTTTAATCAAATTTTTGGAGTGACATTGGTTAGTTAGCTTATAGAGCTTTCAAGTGTACATTTCTATGATACATGATCTGTATATTGCACTGTGCACCAACCACCAAAAGTCAAATAATCTTCTATCACTTTATATTTGTATCATACATGCACTTTATATTTGTATCACACATACATACCTTTATATTTTAAAACGTTTGTTTTTAAATTACCAGTGTGCGTCATATGTACAGATAGTCACTCGGTCATTTAGACAATCAGACAGACGTATGGTCAGTCATTTAGCCATACATATATTCCTTGTTACTACACCCTTAGCCCCCTGTCCTCTGATAAACATCATATGTTGTTTGTATCTATGAATTTCAGTTTTATATAACTCATATGAGTGAAGTCATATAGTTCTTAACTCTTCCTGACTGACTTATTTCATTTAGCATAATATTCTCAATGTTCATCGGTGTTGCCCCAAAATCCAGTAGTTCATCTTTTCTCATGGCTGAGTAGTAATCTATACGTAACATATCTTCTTTATCTAATCATCTATTGAAGGACACTTTGGTTGCTTCCATGTCTCAGCTACTATCAATAGTGCTGGAATGAACATAGGGTGTATCTATTTTTGCAAATAAATGTTTTCAAGTTTTGAGAGTAGATACCCAGAAGAAGGATTGCTGTGTCATATTGTAACTCTATTCTTTTTTTTTTTTTTTAATGGCCACTGTTTTCAATAGTGGCTATACAAGTTTACATTCCCCAGTAGCAGTGAATGAGAGTACTTTTTTTTTTTCTCCACAATCTCTCTAACACTTGTTGTTACTTGTCTTGTTGATAACAGCCATTCTAACAGGTGTAAGGTGTTATTTCATTGTAGTTTTGATTTACATTGCCCTAATAAGTGGTTGGCGAGCCACATGTGGCTCTTTGGCCCTTTGAGTGTGGCTCTTCCACAAAATACCAAGGCTTGGGTGAGTCTATTTTGAAGAAGTGGCATTAGAAGATGTTTGTTTAAAAATTTTGGCTCTCAAAAGAAATTTCAATCATTGTACTGTTGATATTTGGCTCTGTTGACTAATGAGTTTGCCGACCACAGCCCTAATATGCATGTTTATCTTCATGAGAGAATTGTCTGTTCAGATTCTCTGCCTTTTTTACAAATCTACAGCTGATAATGTTTTTATTGACTTTAGAGAGAGGAGGGAGAGGGAAAGAAGAGAAACATTGATGTGAGAGAAAAACAAGGATTACTTGCTTCCTGTGCATGCAGTAATCAGGAATAGAACTTGCAACTTTTTGGTTTACAGTATGAAGCTCCAACCAACTGAACTACCCTACCAGGGCTTTGCCCATTTTTTAAAAATATATTATTTATTTATTTATTTACAGAGAGGAATGGAGATAGAGAGTTAGAAACATCGATGAGAGAGAGACATCAATTATTTGCCTCCTGCACACCCCCTCCTAGAGATGTGCCCACAACCAAGGTACATGCCCTTGACCGGAATCGAACCTGGGACCTTCCAGTCCACAGGCCAACGCTCTATCCACTGAGCCAAACTGGTTTCAGTGCTTTGCCCATTTTTAATTGGCTTGTTTTTGTTTTTTGGTATTGAGTTGTATGAGTTCTTTGTATATTTTGGATATTAACCCCTTGTCTGAGCTGTTGTTTGTAAATGTCATTTCCCATTAGGTTGATTGTTTTTTTTTGTTTTGTTGATTGTTGAGAGTACTTTTTTCTCCACGGAAGAAGAAGCTTTGTATTTTGATACAGACTCATTCATTTATTTTATTTTATTTTATTTACTTCCCTTTCCTTTAGGGTCAAATTAATAAAATTTTCTCTAAGGCCAACGTCCATGGGTTTAGTACCTACTTTTTCTTCTTTATAATTTATTATTTCAGATCTTATATTTAGATCTTTTATCCATTGTAATCAATTTTTGTACATGGGACAAACTGTAGTCTAATTTTATTTTATTTTTGCAAATGGCTTTCTAATTTTCTAAGCAACATTTATTGAAGAGGCCTTTTTTCCTCCCTTGTAGTTTTTTGTCTCCTTTGTCAAAAATTATTTTCCCTTAATTTTTTAGTTTTGTTTCTCGGCTCTCAGTTCTTTTCCATTGACCTGTGTGTCTGGTTTTTTGTTTGTTTGTTTGTTTTTTGCCAATATCATGCTGTTTTGAATATCTTTGCTCTGTAGTCTAATTTGAAGTCAGGTAGTCTAATACCTCTGGCTTTGTTCTTTTTTTTCCCCTCAAGATTGCTTTGGGATATTTTGTGGTTTTCTAAAAATTTGATCATTTTTGTTCTGTTTATTTTAAAAAATACATTGGAATTTTGATGGGGATTGCTTTAAACCAGTATACTGTGTTGCTTTGGATAGTATAGACATCTTAACTATGTTGATCCTTCCAACCCATAAGCACGGAATAGCTTTCCACTTAATTGAATCTTTTTCAATATCTTTTAATAAATAGAAAAAAATTCTCAATTATAGTTCACATTCACTATTGTTTTGTATTTGTTTCAGGTGTGCAATATAGTGGTTAGACAATCGTATGTTTTATCAAGTGTTGCCTTGATATATCCAGTAACAAATGGACACCATACATAGTTGTTACAATACTAGAGGCATGGTGCATGAAATTTGTGCATGGGGGGTGTCCCTCAGCCTAGCCTGGAAGCTCTCCAATCTGGGACCCCTCGAAGGATGTCCTACTGCCAGTTTACAGGGATCAGGCCTAAACCGGCAGTCAGACATTTCTCTCACAATCCAGGACTGCAGGCTCCTAACTGCTCACCTGCCTGCCTGCCTGCATGATTACTCCTAACCACTCTGCCTACTGGCCTGCTCACCCCCAACTGCTCCCACCTGCTGGCCTGCTTGCTCCAAACTGCCCTCGTGCTGTCCTGATCACCTCCAACTGAGCCCCACAGATGGCCTGCTCACACCCAACTGGACCCCCTGCTGGTCTGCTTATCCCCAAGGCTCCTGCCCCCCCCCCACCATCCTGATCACCCACAAATGCCCTCCCATCTTGGCCTCTAACCACCTCTACCTCGGCCATGCCACCAAGGCTTTGTACAGAAGAATGTACAGAAGGTCTCCTGCAAGGTCTCATAGTATAATTAGCATGTTACCTTTTTATTATATAGATAGAGGCCTGGTACATTGGGGGGGCAGCTGGTTTGCCCTGAAGGCTGTCCTGAATCATGGGTGGCCTGGGAGAGGGACCTGTGGTGGTTTTCAGGCCATTCATGCCCCTATGGTGTGAGGGTCTCTGCTGGGAGAATGTGGCCAGGCTGGGTGAGGAATGGAGGGCTGTTTACAGGCTGGCCACATCCCCTTCAGGATGGGGATCCCTGCTGAGGTGCCTGACCAGCCTGAGTGAGAGGCTGATGGCTGTTTTCAGGCTGGCCACAGCCACTTCAGTGTTGGGGGTCCCACTGGGGTGCCTGTCCAGCCTAGATGAGGGGCTGATGGCTGTTTGCAGGCTGGTTAATCTCCCCAGTGGAGACCCTCACCCCATGGGGGTATGACCAGCATGAGTGAGGGGCTCAGGACCCTCATCACATGGGGGTGTGGCCAGACTGGGTGAGAAGCTGAAGGCTATTTTCAGGCTGGCCACACACCCCAGTGATTCAGGCTCCGAGCCCCTACTTTCTTTTTTTTTTTCAGTACCTCCTTGAGTGGAGGCCAAGGCCAGCTAGAAGCAGGTATCTGGGATTTATTTATCTTCTATAATTGAAACTTTGTAGCCTTGAGTGGGGGCCAAGGCTGACACAAGCAGGTAGGAAGCTTGGCTTCCTCCATTGTCAGGGAACTGAATCCTCCTGCTCACTTCAGCTCCATGACTACCGTCATCTTTGTTGGGTTAATTTGCATATTCTCTCCTGATTGGCTGGTGGGTGTAGCAGAGTGATGGTCAATTTGCATGTTTCTCTTTTATTAGTGTAGAATATATATATATATATATATTAGATATAGATAGATATAGGTATAGATATAGATATAGATATAGATATAGACATAGACATAGATATATATAGATATAGATATAGACATTTAATTTGAGACACTCAATTGTGTCCCATTGGTTTATGTTTCTATTTTGTGCCATTAGGTTTTGATTACTATAGCTTTTGAATATAGTTTGAGGTACCATCTCACACCTGTAAGAATGGCTATCATCAACAAATCAACAAATGACAAGTGCTGGCAAGAATGCAGAGAAAAAGGAACCCTTGTGTACTGCTGGTGGGAAAGCAGACTAGTACAGCCACTGTGGAGAACAGAATGGACTTTCCTAAAAAAAATGGAACTGTCATTTGACCCAGTGATTCCACTTCTAGGAATATATCACAAAATAATAGAAACATCAATCACAAAGGATATATTTGCCCCTATATTCATAGCAGCAGAATTTACCATAGCTAAGATTTGGAAATAGCCTAAGTGACTATCAGCAGATGAGTAGATTAAAAAACTGTGGTACATCTACACAATGGAATACTATGCTGCTGTAAAAAGGAAGTAACTCCTACCATTTGCAACAGCTCAAGATGGACCTGGAGAGCATTATGCTAAATGAAATACACCATTCAGAGAAACATAAATATCACATGATCTCACTCCTTTGTGGATCATATTAAATTGATGATTTATATTTATCATGTGCTTATCTGGAAGGGTTCTTGGTAAAGTGACATGACAGAATATATTTTACAAAATCCAAAGTTTAACATGTGGTTCTCTAAAGACTTATATAATTTAGCTATGAATATAATCTCTACAGACTCTCATATCTCAGCAAAAGCTATGTTTTCATTTGCTGAGATATGAGAGTCTGTAGAGGTACCATCTCACACCTGTAAGAATGGCTATCATCAACAAATCAACAAATGACAAGTGCTGGCACATTTTTCATAATATGACCAATTAAGTGTAAAAGTGAAAGAGCTGACTTGTGCACATAAGATGCTTACATTCTGGATAAATTTTTCTTTTGTTTATAAGACTGGTCATGTAGAAGCAAATATTGGACAGATTTTTCCATCCACTAAGAATGATTTAGTAGGTGGTGGAAATATAAGATTGGTACATAATGTTTAAAATTAATATGCAATCAGAAAATGCATATTTTTGTTGTCCAAGCATTGTGTATTTGTCTAAAACATTTGCAAATATTCCTTTTAAAATAATTATAAAATGACTAAAGAGCTTAAGAGAAGTTTTCATTTGCTGATCATCATTGCCTAACTCAAGTTCCAGCCTGCAGTTGAATGAAGAGTTATTATCAATTTCCTATCAGATCGTGTGACCTAGTGAGATCCCAGTGCATGGTTGAAAATTGAAGAGCTGCATTTCACTCACCTGAAAGCATACCTTAAAATTAAAAAAAAAAGTAACATGCTTGTCAATAGCAGCTCTCCACACCCTTTACAAAAAATAAGCTCAAATACAAAACAGCAGGAACAACAGGTGGCATTCTAGAATGGGCTTGCATCGAAGAGGAGAAACAACACTGACTTATGAACATAGCTAGAGGGCCTGTTACCAAGCCAGATCCAAATCCTTCTGTTTTTTTAACAGCTTTTGATTTTTTTTTTATCATCTTATAAAAAGAGAGTGAATTAAATACTGATGACTGGCAGCCCTTTTGCCTGTCTCTGCCACAGTCGTGTTTACTCAGGTATGTCAGCAGTGTCTACGGGCACATGCTTATAGTATAATCTGGTGAAATAGCCTTTGAAATTCTTCATTCTGCTTAAGTCTAACACTAAATTACAGATGGTAGTTTTTTTTGTGTTTTTTTTTTTCCTCATGAAAAAAGTCGCTCATTCAGGAACAAGGCTGGAGCACATGAACTTTGTTTCACTGAGATCCTCATGACTCTTCTTTTCCAAAGCAGTCCAAAGTTTCTTACTTCTTCTAACCTGAGGGTAATATGTTTTGAAAGTAGATGAAATGATGTAACAAAAGATAATTTGAGTGTTCTAAATATGACAATTATATCCTAAATCCACAAATAAGGTGATATCTCCAATGAGAGGATTCTACACAGATATCTCTGTTTATGTCCTTGAAACATACACTGACAGTTGGCTAACTTTTCCTTGTCATTACTGACAACTTTCTTTGGGATTAATTGTAAACTATAGTGACCCTGCAGTTCACAGTAGATAAAGCAACAACAATTTGAAATTCAAAGTACCAAATAAAAAGAGTAAGTGGAAGAGGAAAGAGATACAAATTTAAAATGGAAGGAATGGCAGAGACCGGTTTGGCTCAGTGGATAGAGCGTGGGCCTGCAGACTGAAAGGTCCCATGTTCGATTCCGGTCAAGGGCATATATCCTGGTTGTGGACACATCACTGTGGGGCGTGCAGGAGGCGGCTGATCGATGTCTCTCTCTCATCGATCTTTCTGACTTTCTATCTCTCTCCTTTCCTCTCTGTAAAAAATCAATAAAAATATATTTTGGAATGGAATAATTACTGTGTGATCTTGAGAATATTTATAATTTATCTGTGTTTTATTTTCTTATTCTTATTCTGAGGAATGGGGATAAAAACAGTATTTACTTCATAGTTTTGTTTTGAAGATTACTTGCATTTATAACATATATAGATCATCACAGTTCCTAACTCATGCTAAGCATTCAATGAAAGTTTAAGTATAAAAATTATTATCAATTAAATGATAATTATGTGCCTTTGTTCTTATTGCAGTGTGATATTTAATATTATATCACATAATGCTAACATTTATTTTTATCTTATTTTTGTGGGTGAATAAATTTAAGTAACTTATCTAGGACACACACGTGGTAATTAGCAGATACAAGATCAACACCCAGATCTATGTGTTTTTAAAGCTCATGCTATATATATCAACCTACACCTATGATTGTCAAACACTTTTCTATACTCTATCTCTTCTGTAATATAAAAAGGATCATTCTCAAAAATGTAAACAATAATATTGTGTTTTGGTAAATGTTACACATCCCCTTTGTTATGCCAAATATGCCAATCTCATCCAAGTGCTAAATTAGACATGAAAGGTCCCTTCAGTCTCCAGAAGATGTGATCTAGAGTCTGTTAAACATCATTAATGCAGGGATATTGGGTAGCATTATTATTGGCCTGGAAAACAGATTTCTAAGACTGAGAGAAACCAAGTTAGATTTGGATGAATCCAAAACAAAAAGTAATAGTATAATATTTTAACCAGAACAACCTGGCCAGGGTAGAACCAACAATACTTGCAGGACTCTCTCTACTCTAAACACAACTGCTACTACTCTTAGACATAGTAGCAGTTTCCTTAAATTAGTTTTAAACATCATTTAAATATTGCATTACTCACTTTAGATTTATAGTCTGGGATATTAGTATCCAATTAGCTGAGATTAGGTTATATAGCCATAATCTGGATGTTGCCTGCTATAAGGGAAGCAAACCAAGTTAACAAATACATTACTCAGTATAAAGCTGGACAATGAATAGCAAAAAAAAAGTATCCTTAAAATTATTTTACTGGACTTTATATTAAAGGAATACTTAACCCATAAATCGTCATGTTTAATTTTAAAAATTTAAGATGCACTGCATTGTACAGAGTGCTATTTCTGAATCTTTACAATTGTTTATTTTAATTATATTTTTCAATTACATTTGACATAGTGTCAAGTGTAGAACATAGTGATTAAACACATATATACACCTATGAAGTGATCAGTCTGTAAACATAGTATCCTATACCATTCATATTTATTACAGTACTAGTGGCCTGTTGCATGGAATTGTGCACATTGAAAGGAAATCAGAAGCCTGGCCCACATGCCCAGGGGATTTCCACATTTCCTGAGCCGCCAGGAAGTCACTTGGGGAGTCTGTCCTCTTCTTTTCAGCTTCCTGAAAAAATATTTCCAAATGTCTCTTCTGAGGCCAGAGTCATGCCTTGATGGCAGGGAGGTCCTCAGTAAACACTCTGTGCTGTGCTGAACCTACCACTCAGAGCCGGATAAGAGATGCTCAGAAGTGAACAATACAAAGTTGGGAATCTTGGAGGGAGGGTGTACTCTCTCTCCCATGCCCCCACCCTTCAGATCTATCTCTCTGACTTTTACCCCAATTGTCAGTCGCCACTTGGTGGACATTTTTATATTGTTGCCTTCCTCTGTAGCTCCGGGACAATCAGTAAGGGATAAGATTTATCTCTATGCCAAAGGCAGAATTCCAGGAGCCTGGCAGCAATATCAGGCTCGTCCTGGTTACTCTGAGTGTCCATACTTAATCTTTTCCCCAGAGATTGCACATGTAAGCTTATGGGGTATGTATCTTGTGACAAGTTCTGGTTGAGCTATGGGTGTCGCAGGGGCGGGTACCAGCACTGTGGGGTAGGTATCCATCCACAGGAGCTGCTATCCATGGGCCCACCTGCCCACAGGTGCCACCAGGGATCTGTAAGGAACATGGGAGCCTGGAGGGAACCCAGATGCAGTCCAGGCCCAGGAAGGGTGTGATGGGAGCTGAGGGAGGTAAGAAGGAAGGAGGGAGTAGTAAATCATGGTCCCAGATAAGGCATGTTCTTAATATTTCAGTTCCACATCCATAGGAGCACCATAATAGCTAAGGGGTGGAACATGGCCCTGATGCCTGAGGGAGAGGTCCAGGGGGCTTGTTTCAATATCAAGGTCATCTGAGTCACAGCACAAATGTTCTATGCTGCATTTGTTCACAGATTATGCTAGCACAGTATAAGGAGTGAATTTCCCACACAACTCCCTGCCCATGGTCAGGCCAGCATGTGCTGTTGCCCCACCACACACCAGAGCTGACCAGCACTCTGCAGGCATCCAGGAGCGGGTATTCGGTGCCATATCTCAGACCTTTCTGGGAGATGGAGCTGGGGCTGGGTGGAGGTTGTGAAGGGCTCACTGGCAAACACATGTGGATGTTGATTATTGGGAAAACTTCACCAGCGCTCACTCTCCAGCCCAGGCAGTATGTGCATGAAGTTCCTCTGTGGGTTCTTCTGGAGCCTGCATCCAGAGACCGAGAGGGCAATAAATAAGGGGTGCAGTGCAGCCACAGGCTCCAACGGGAGAGTTCCAGGGGCTGGTGGCAGCTGACCCATGATCATTAAGGCTATATCCTCACCACCCAGGCTTTGGGACTGTAGTCTGTTTGCTGAAGATTGTGCCTACAAGTGGTGGGAGAGGATCATGCACCCAGCTTCTGAGTTGAGTGGCTCTCCCACTGTGGGAGTGCATTGATCACCAGATAGCAGCTCCTGAATTGAGCATCCAACCACTAGTGGTCAGTGCGCCATCAGTTGTTTAGTTGTTAGTGTTATGGCCAGTGACTTTTTATATATCTACTAGAGGCCTAGTGCACAAAATTTGTGTATGGGGGGTGTCCTTCAGCGCAGACTGCTCCCTCTACAATCAGGGACCCCTTAAGGGATGTCTGACTGCCCATTTAGGCCCGATCCTAAATGGGCAGTCGGACATCTCTCTCACAGTCCAGGACTGCTGGCTCCCAACTGCTCACCTGCATGTCTTCCTGATTGCCCCCAACCACTTCTGCCTGCCAGCCTGATCACCCCCTAACCACATCCCTGCCAACCTGATTGATGCATAACTGCTCACCTGGCAGCCTCTTTGCCCCAAACTGCCCTCTTTTGTGGGCCTGGTCACCCCTAACAGCCCTCCCCTGCAAGCCTGGTTACCTCTAACTGCCCTCCCCTGCAGGCTTGGGTTCCCCCCAACATCCCTTCCCTATAGGCCCGGTGACCCCCAACTTCCCCCCCCTCTGCCAGGTTGAACACTCCTAACTGCCCTACCCTGCAGGCTTGATCACCCCCAACTGCCCTCCCTTGCAGGCCTGGTCCCTGCCAACTGCCTTCCCCTGCTGGCCTTCTTGTTGTGGCCATCGTGTGTCTACATGGGGGCAGGATCTTTTGACCACATGGGGGCAGTCATCTTGTGTGTTGAAGTGATTGTCAATTTGCATATTACTCTTTTATTATATAGGATAGAGGCCTGGTACACAGGTGTGGGCCAGCTGGTTTGCCCAAAAGGATGTCCTGGATCAGGGTGGGGTTTCCCTTAGGGCATGGGGTGGCCTGTGTGAGGGGCCTGTGGTGGTTTTCAGGCCAGCCACGCCACCCCCAGTGACCCAAGTGGAGGCTCTGGTATCTGGGATTTATTTATCTTGTACAATTGAAACTTTGTATACTGGAGCAGAACCAAGCCCTCTGCTCCCACAACCATTGAAACTTTGTTGCCTTAAGTGTCAGCCAGGGTGTGGGAAAAGCTTGTTTTCCTCCATTGCCAGGGGCAACCCAAGCCTCCCTCCTGCTCTCTCTGTGGCTGTATCCATCTCGTTTGGGTTAATTTGCCTACTCATTTTGATTGGCTGGTGGTGTAGCAGAAGTACAGTCAATTTGCATATTATTATTTTATTAGATAGGATATTATTGACTATATTCCCTATCCTGTACTTTACACCCCATGGCTATTATTATAACTGGCAATTTCCTAAATCCCTTTTACATATTGCTTTTTTCAATGGTTTCATGTGATTAATTTTTAATCAAAGTGCATGCCTTTTGTGTTGAGATATAGATCAATGAGATTTTATGCCTAAACACAATCTGATAAATAAGTCAAATGGCAACACTTTGAGTACATGTATGATCTAAACCACCTTTCCATGTTTCTAATTTTGTGTTTTTTCTAACAGTGTTTGAACACCAATAACAATTTTTCAGCCTTCATTCGCCTATATGTAAAAAAGCTAGATGTTTGTAAGAGCATTTAAAGTTCATTGCTGACAATGTTCAACCACACAACCACCTTTTTTATTATTACCATAGCACATCATAAATGGAGAAAATACTATTTTTCACTTATACCTCACCTCTGTCTGTTGCTATGTTAATAATACAGAAACCCATTATAGAACATGATTAAAGTAATTTAATGATAAAAACACATGTGAACTTAGAATGTACTTAGGTAGTATAGACCCTCAAATAGAATATTAATTCAATATTTAGGAAAGACTTACGTATCTACTATGCAGTGTCAAAAACAAACTATTATTGCAATATGCCTTTCTTCACTGGATTGAAATGTAAGAAATTATCTAATCACATGCAACATCATTTGGTAATAATATGCTCAGATTGTAAGTGATGCATCTCCTGAGACCATTATAAACAACCAAGATGAGTATTGCTTTAAATACTCAATGGTGAGAACTACAAAGTACCTGGGTTACTTTTGCTAATTTACTTATTAAAATAACATCATATAATTTTATAGGAAATACATAAAATGTTACTATTACACTAGGTAGGTTAGAATTGTATTAAACACTCAACCCCTGTCAACTCCTGATGGGTTTGAGTAACACAAATGTACAGCCAAACTGGCAAAGGGAAATACAGATGGGAAGAGAAGAAATCCAAGGGCTTGTAACGGGCTTCACTGTAACACACTTTGCTCTTGCTATGCTCAGAGCTACTAAGAAGCAAACCATAAAATATATCTCAAGTCAACATTTGCATTCATGGATATTTGAGGCCCAAAACAAACTTGGATGCCAAGCTAATTTGTTGGTATTTCTGTTATTTTTCTGCCTTTTTTCCCTTAAAATAATTTAATGTTGACATTATTGCCCCACTCCACCCACTCCCATCTCCTTCTCCCTTGGCCTTCATCAAACTATTGTCCATGTCTGTGGGGTATGCATATATGCTCTTTAGCTAACCCATTCACTTTCAGCTTTTTAAAGAAAGATATTAAAAAAACAAAAATATATTAAATATATAAAGACAGATTTTCAGAACAATTGAGCCATATTTTCTAATTATAATAGAAATTAATAATTCTGCATACACTAACAATTATTCAATTAGATTCATAGGAAGTAGCTTTAGAAAATTGGGTCCTTATAATATCCCTGATAGAAAATACTTAGTGGGAAAAAATACTGTTACCTGTGGCAAGTATATCTTTGCCAAAGAAGCTTAAGGAGTGAAGAGAAAACAATAAAGGTAGATATAGAACAGCTTTTTCAGTTTGTGAAGAAGAATAACATTTTTGGAAAGAAGATCATCACTATTTCTTAAAATGCTGATATATATATATTACCCCAAATCGTCATGGGGATTATATGATATCAGTTTAGATTTATTTATTCCTGGCCTTTACAATATAAAAGTTGATTTTTTCTAAACATTGTAAAATATACTCAATCTCTTAAAACTAGTATGTATAAAAACAAAGGAGGCTACTCCATCCTCTATAATAGGGTGAATGAAACAGAAAATAACCAGGAAAGTGAGAGCATATCCTATAAAATCCTATATAATAAAGAGCTAATATGCAAATGGTCATCATACCAACATGCCTTAATGGCTCAAACACTCAATACTGAGGAGAGAGGGATGGGGATCAACCAGGCACAAATGAGCCTGCAAGAGAGGAATGGGGACCAGCCAAGCACAAATGAGCTCATGAAAGAGTAATGGAGACAAGCCATGCACAAATGAGCTCATGAGAGAGGAATGAGGACCATCTAGGCTATAGCTCAGGAGAGGGATCAACCACCTGCCCCATGCTCCAGGGCACCAGCAGCTGCACCTGTGCCTGTGGCCAGGGAGAGGGACAAGCCACCGTCCCTGTTGTCCCAGGTGCCTGAGGCCTAGGCAAAGCCACACACCCACAGTCCCCTGTGGCTGCAGTGGGCGCAGGTGAAGCTTCCCTGGGTCCTGGGTGCCTGCAGCCAGGCAGAGGAAGGGAAGTCAAGATCCTAGGTGCCTAAGACTGGCCAGAGGAGGGATTCCTGGGTCCCAGGTGGCAAGGCAGAGGCAGTTTGGGGCAATCAGAAAAGCAGGGGAGCAGTTAGGGGTGATAAGGCAGGCAGGCAGAGGTAGTTAGGGGCAATCAGGCAGGCAGGAAGGTGAGCAGTTAGGAGCGAGTGGTCCCAGATTGTGAGAGGCAGCTGGCCATCCTCCAAGGGGTTCCAGATTGGATAGGGTGCAGGCTGGGCTGAGGGATCCCCTCCATGCACGAATTTTGTGCACTGCACCTTAGTATGCTATATATATATATTTTAAATAATTGGTAGTAGGAGATAGAAAACATTCATTGAGTAAGGTTCTTTTTATTGTTTAAAGTCTTACACATACTAGTACATATGTCTCCTTAATTTTTCCATTGACCTACGCCCAGGTCCCCCAGTACATGCCCTCACCTACCCCGCAGTGTCTTGTATCCATTGATTATGCTTATATACATGCATACAAGTCCTTCGGTTGATCTCTTACAACCCCCCCCCCATTCTCCCCTTCCTTCCCACTGTAGTTTAACAGTCAGAAGTCTATTCAATGCTCTTTTGCCTCTGAATCTATTCCCCCCCCTCCACTGATTCTTTTATTTACAAAATCTTGTCTCTGCAGACCAGAAATAAACCTATAAGAAAAAAAAAATTGAGTCCCAATTTTAATGTTCATCAGTTATGAATCTCAGTTTCAATGTCAAACAGTTCCTTATGTATACATGTCAGCAATGGTATCTGAATGGTGGACAAATGGTGGCAATGCAGGTCCAAACCTCTCTGGTTTGGTCCTAGGCAATCTATAGAGATGCTCAGCTGCTAACTGCTAGCATGGCAAGGCATCAGAGTCTTCCATCTCTGGACTGTTTCTCCTCTTGTCTTCGTGGTTGGCGCAGACCTGTCAATTCCTCTCTGTTGCAGGAGTCCACATGGTCTTGGAGTTGTTTTCTGAAAGTATATAAACATATTCTTGACCAAAAGTTAATAAAGAAATCTTTCCTATAAAATTAACTTGAGTCCTTTTTATTTTGCCCACACAAGTTTCCTCTGGCTTATTTTGACACCATGTGTGTTTTTCATGGATGTCTTGCAGTTAGCATTACAAATAACAAATAAAAATAATTTACTAAAGTAAAAATTTTCTAGATGTAATTTACTTACAGGATATTTTTCCTTACTTGATATAACCCTACTATCCTCTCCCCTTTTTTATTAATGCAATCTTGATAAATTTTAATTTTAATTTTTTGTACGAATGTATAACTGCTTTAGGTTCATTGCATCTTAAGCAATTTTATCATGAGACGAACTACCGATAGACATTTTAATCAATACTTTAGGAACAGCTTTTTACCCAGTACAATTAAATTTTCTTGAATATTCACTTATTTCAGTTAGCTAATTTAAATTATTCTGAAAACTTCATTGCTCTATTACTGTCAAATTTAATACTCTACCAAAAATCTTAGTTTACCCTCTAAATATTAGTGGAAAAATTATTTGCATTCTTGAGTAGGCCCTGAGAATTCGTGGTGCTAAGCTGGATTTAGATATAGGGCAGCTTCTGTTGGCCAATTCTGTCTGTTACCTGTGTCCCAATCTGAGCTGGGCCAAGTCTTTGTCTGTTACCTGGGTCCCCATCTGGGCTGGGCGTGGAAAACCACACAGCCATGGGAGCAGGAGACATCCCATTGAATGGGTGAGAGTTCAGGCCTCTGCGAGGTTTGGGGGGTGAGGTTCTGTGACCCACCTCTGTTGACCTTTAAGTTCTCTCCTGATGGCTCCTCTGCAACTGTGCTTGTCCTAAGTTGTTCCTTCCCTGAGGAATCTTACCCGTCTCTGGCTAACCAGTCAACTTCCAAGGGGGGCCAAGCAGGGTGATGTGAGGTTCAGTTCTGTCTTCATGGTAGCCTATTCCCCCATGGCCTCCATGCCCAGCACTTGCCTTAGGATGCCCTCACCTGCTGGTGGGGTCCTGGCACTGATCAGATATCTCTGGAAACTCAGGTTTCTTCTCCAGGGAGGTTCCAGCTCACACCATTGGGCGAGAGACAGAACCATGCTACCAGCCACCACTAGGCTTCAATCTCAGCATGAATAGAAAGTGAAGGCAACAGCTGAGGGCCATTGGATTGTGAGAAGAGGGACATTTTGGCAAAACAGTAAGAAGGGCCAGTATAGAATGCTCAAGTGCTTTCCAGTGCCTTAATTCTTTCTGAAAAGGATTAAATCCTTTCATATCCTTTTGTAAATTGCTGCCAAACATTGAAAGAATTAATTTGTAAGTTTGTTTGAGATAATTGTACAATATGTTTTGTGAAATATCAAAAATTATAATGACATTGTAGAATAATATCATGCAAGGATATTTTTTGCTCTAGGGCATGGCAATTCAATTTCAAACTGGCTGTCAATTTCTTTTGGTAACTTTATATAAACTTTGTCAGGGAGGCAAAAACACAAATTACTTACTTACTTTATAAAGTTCAAGAGGCCAAATATATTGACTTGCAATTACAATCTTTACATAATTTGAAAAAAAAAAAACTTCTTATTTCCTTCTAAAATAATTGTCAGGCTACAGAGTGTTTCCTGTAAAAACCTTTGTCACATGAAACACTTTTTCTTAAGGTTATGGTGACCACTAGTATGGGTTAAATTTAATATTTTATTTTTCCTTATATTTTTTTAATTTTTATTTTTTGCATGTGTCCTTATACCCCCATTACTCTCCAACTCCCACTCATGCCCAGCCCCTGTTGTCTGTGTCAATTGATTTGTCTCAAATGAATGCACACAGGTCCCTTTATTGATCTCTAGCCCTTACTCCACCTACCCCCACCTTCCCTGAGGTTTACCATTCTGATCAACAGTTCTCAGTCTCTGGATCTGATATTGATCATCAATCTATGCCATTCATTATATTCCACAAATGATTGAGATCATATGATATTTATCTTTCTCTGCCTGGCTTATTTCACTTAGCATAATGCTTTCAATTTCCATACATGTTGTTGCAAATAGTATGAGCTCCTTCTTTTTACCGCAGAGTAGTATTCCATTGTGTAGATGTACCACGGTTTTTAATCCATTCATCTGCTGTTGGGCACTTAAGCTGTTTCCAAATCTTAACTATGGTGAACCGTGATGCTATGAACCTAAGGGTACATATATCCTTTCTGATTTGTGTTTATAATTTTGTGGGATAAGTTCCTAGAGTAGGATCACTGGGTCAAATGGGAGATCCATTTTTAGTATTTTGAGGAAGCTCCATACTGTTCTCCACAGTGGCAGTACCAGTTTGCATTCCCACCAGCAGTGCAAAAGAGATCCTTTTTCTTCACATCCTTGCTAACACTTGTCATTGCTGATGATTGCCATTCTGACAGCTGTGAGATGGTACCACATTGTTGTCTTGATTTGCATCTCTCTGATGATTAGTGACTGAGCAAGTTTTCATGTGTCTCTTGGCCTTCCTTCTATCTTCTTTCAAAAATTGTCTATTGAGATCAGTTGCCAATTTTTTGATTGGGGTGTTTATCTTCTTTTTGTGAAGTTGTATGAGTTCTCTGTAAATGTTGGAAATTAAACTGTTATTGTTGATATAAGTGTAAAATATGTTCTTTCATGCAGTGGGCTTTCTTGTTGTTTTATTGATGGTTTCCTTTGCTGTGCAAAAACTTTTTATTTTGAAGTAGTCCCATTT
Organism: Lasiurus borealis; assembly: GCA_004026805.1. Taxonomy (NCBI): domain Eukaryota; kingdom Metazoa; phylum Chordata; class Mammalia; order Chiroptera; family Vespertilionidae; genus Lasiurus; species Lasiurus borealis. Next base: position 9,035 of record PVJN01023330.1, on the reverse strand, counting down.
GTTTATTTTCTCTTTAGTTTCCATTGCGCTAGGAGCAGTATCAATGAAAAAGTTCCTTTGGCATATGTTGGAGATTTTGCTGCCTGTGGATTCCTCTAGTATTGTAATGGTTCCCCATCTTATATTTTACTTCTTTATCCATTTTGAGTTTATTTTTGTGTATGATATGAGTTGGTGATCTAATTTCATTTTTTTGCGTTTATCTTTCCAATTTTGCCAACACCATTTGTTGAATAAACTGTCTTGACTCAATTTTATGTTTATACCTCCTTTGTCAAATATTAATTGAGCATAGTGGTTTGGGTCAATTTCTGGATTTTCTATTCTATTCCACTGATCTATATGTCTGTTCTTGTGCCAGTACCAGGCTGTTTTAATAACAGTGGCTTTGTAATAGAGCTTGATATCTGGTATTCACATCCAACCTAATTAGTTCTTCTTTCTCAGGATTGCTGCAGCTATTCATGGTCTTTTTTTATTCCAGATGAATTTTTGGAAAGTTCTGTGAAATATTCCATTGGCATTTTAATGAGAAGTGGTGATTGGAATTTATCCATTGCTTTGGGCAGTATGGACATTTTAATGATGTTGATTCTCCCAATCCATGAGCGTAGTATGCTCTTCCAAATTTTTACATTTTTCTTTATTTCTTTTTTCAGTATCCTGTAGTTTTGTGCATATAGGTCTTTAACCTCCTTAGTTAAGTTTATTCTTAGGTACAGTGGTACCTCGAGATACGAGTTTAATTCGTTCCATAACCTTGCTCCTATATCAAGTTGCTCATATCTCAAAGCAAATTTCCCCATTGCAATCAATTGAAATGCCGTTAATCTGTTCCAGCCCCCAAATACCACCCCAGTTGTTCTAGTTACATGTTTTTGAATACGAAAAATGTATTTATAAATGACAAATATTGTATAAAAACATAATAAAAGAGAATGTAAACGAATAAACTGGTTTTATGAAGTGTATTTACATGTTACACTCTTAATGCTACACTTTATCCCTAAACTGAATGTAACTTAACTAATCTGCACGGAACTTAATTGCTACTGGTCTTTGCATTTTTGGCCGATTTCAAAAAAAAAAAAAAAAAAAAGTGTCCAAGGAGGTTTGCCTCTTCCTCCCTTTCAGAATGTTTCTAAAATGCGTTAGGCAAGTTTCATTGAACAGCTCTGATGCACGACCAGTAGCAACTTTTTCGGGGTGTTTCTTTTCCACGAAGTGTGACATCTTCTCCCACATTCCTAAGATCTCCTTTATCTCACTTATAGAGATCTCCTCCACCTCTGGCTCCTCCTCGAAACCAATTTCTTGGAGAACCTATGCATGTTGCTGAGCCTGCAACTCTTGTAACTCCTCCGTGGTGAGTTCCAGAGAGTGCTCCTCGACGAGCTTATTCACCTCTCTCTCATCCACCTCCAGGCCCATGGATTTTCCCAGAGACACTATCTCCTCCTCCATTGGCACCTTGGGGTTCGAATCCTTCGAAGGTCCTTTAGGCTACGGCCTCAGGCCACAGCTTCTTCCATGCAGAGGTCAAAGTCCTCCTTGTAACACCCAGCCAGGCCTGATCAATAATTCTGAGGCAAATCACGAAGTTAAAGTGGTTCTTCCAGAACTCTCGAAGGGTGAGGTTTGTGTTCTCCATCACCTCAAAGCAGTGCCAGAACAGGTGCTTGATGTACACCTTTTTAAAATTAGAAATCACCTTCTGATCCATGGGCTGCAGGATAGGAGTGGTGTTGGGATGTAGGTAGAAAACCTTTATAAACATGAACTCTTCGAGTTCATCTTCAAGGTTCGGTGGGTGAGCAGGAGCATTGTTGAGGAAGAGGAGGGGTTGTTTTCCTGTAGATATTTCTTAACAGAAGGGCCGAAAACCAGGTTTACCCACTCCACAAAGAACTGCCTGGTGACCCATTTCTTGGGGTTTGCCCTCCACATAACTTGCAGTTTATCTTTTAAAATCTTATGTGACTTAAAGACTCTGGGGTTTTCTGAATGGTATATGAGCAGAGGCTTGATCTTGCATTCGCCACTCGCATTGGTGCACAGTGGGAGAGTTAGCCTATCCTTCATGGGTTTGTAGCCTGGCATCGCCTTGTTATAGAAGTCCTATTCTGCATCTTCTTCCAGATAAGCCCTGTCTTGTCACAGTTGAATACTTGCTGGGGGATATATCCTTTGGTTTCTATCAGTTCAGAAAAAGTTTTGAGGTAATCCTCAGCTGCCTTCACATCCGAACTTGCTGCCTCACCATGCCTGACGATGGAGTGAATGCCGGACCTTTTCCTGAAGTTATCAAACCAGCCTCTACTGGCTTTAAATGAGTCTTTCAATGCTTCCTCTGTGGAAGTGTGCAGGGTCTGCTCCAGCAAATCACCATAAATCGCTCGCGCCTTCTCGCATATGATGCCCTGTGTTAACGTATCTCCTTTAAGCTGCTTCTCCGTCACCCACACCATCAGTAGATTCTCTATCTTTTCATGGAGAGAGCTAAAGAGCTTAGAAATTATTGTAACGCCCTTAGCTGGCATTATGCCCTTTATCGACTCCTTCTATTTAAGCACAGTGCATATTGTTGAAGTACTATGCCCGGATTGCCTCGACAAATCAGCCACTCGCACACCTTGCTCATATTTTTCTATGATTTCACGCTTTAATTCAATAGACTTCATCCTCTTCTGAGCACTGACCTTTCCACTCGCTTTCTTCGGACCCATGGTTATAAAAAGAAATGTGATAAAGTATGTAAATGCACAAAAGATGCTTCAACAATGAGGTAAACAAGCACACTGACTGAGGTGGGGGAAACTATGAGATGCTAGAGTTCCGGTAAAATGGTGGGTCGTGTGCAGCCTGCCTTTTCCACGCTATTACTCTTATCTCAAATTTTGCTCATATTTCAAAGCAAAAAAATCGCTCGCTCGAGAGCTTGTATCTCAAAAATCTCGTATGTTAGGGAAATCATATCTCAAGGTACCACTGTATCTTAATTTTTTTGGTGCCATAGTAAATGGGATTGCTCTTTTAGTCTCCTTTTCTGTAAGTTCATTATTGGTTATAGAAATGCCATAGATTTCTTGGTGTTAATTTTATATCCTGCTTCATTGCCAAATTCATTTATTACGTCTAATATTTTTTATGGAGTCTTTATGGTTTTCTATATACAGTATCATGTCATCTGCGTAGAAGGACAGTTTTACTTCTTTTCCTATTTGGATGCCTTTTATTTCTTTTTCTTGTCTGATCACAATGGCTAGTACTTCCAGGTCTATGTTAATATGAGTGGAGAGAGTGGACATCCTTGTCTTGTTCCTGTTCTTAGGGGAAATGCTTTTAATTTTACCCATTGAGTATGATGTTGGCTGTGGATTTGTCATATATGGCTTTTATTATGTTGAGGTATGATCCTTCTATTCCCGCCTTGCTGAGAGTTTTTATCAAGAAAGGGTGTTGGATTTTGTCAAATGCTTTTTCTGCAACAATTTATATAACTATGTGATTTTTCACTCTCAGTTTGCTTATGTGATGTATCATGTTTATTGATTTGCAAATACAATACTATCCTTATACCCCTGGGAGAAATCTTACTTAGTCCTGGTGTATGTTATTTTTGATGTACTGCTAGATCCGATTTGGTACAATTTTGTTGAGGATTTTGGCATCTATCTTCATGAGGGATATTGGCCTTTAATTCCCTTTGGTTGTGTTATCTTTATCTGATTTTGGTATTAGGGTGATGCTGGCTTCATAAAAGGAGTTTGAAAGTGTTCCTTCCTATTGAATTTTTTGGAATAGGTTTCAGTTCTTTCTTGAATGCTTGGTAAAATTCCCCTGTGAAGCAGTTTTGCCCCAGGCTTTTGTTTGCTGGAAGCTTTTTGCTGACTGCTTCAATTTCTCCCATAGTTATCAGCATGTTGAAATTTTTAGAATCTTTGTCAGTGAATATTGGAAGATTGTGTTTTTCTAGGAATGTGTCCATTTCTTCTAGGTTGTGTAATTTGTTAGAATAGAGTTGTTTATAGTATTTTAAAATAATCCTTTGTATTTCTTTGTGGTCTGTTGCTATTTTACCTCTTTCATTTCAGATTTTGTTTATTTGGGTCCTCTATCTTTATTTTTTTGGTGAGCCTGCATGGAGGTTCATCAATCTTGTTTATACTTTCAAAGAACCAGTTCTTGGTTTTATCTTTTATATTTTTTTTTGTCTTCATGTCATTCATTTCTGCTCCAATATTCATTATTTCCTTCCTTCTGCTCACTATGGGATCTTCTTGCTCTCTTTCTAGTTCTTTGAATTGCTGGGTTAGATGATTCCTTACCATTTTTTTTTTTTGAGGTAGGTCTTTAGAGCTATAAACTTCCCTCTTAGGACTGCTATCATATGTTGAATACATTTGTGTTGTTTTGTTTTTATTGTCATTAGTCTTCAGGATGTTTTAATTTCTTCTTTGATTTTATTGATAACCCAAACATTGTTTAATATGTGCTATTCAGCTTCTAAATATTTGATTTTTTATTGTTTTTATTGTAGTTGATTTCTAATATTATGCCATTGTGTTCTGAGAAATGCTTGATATGATTTCAATCTTTTTGAATTTGGGGGGAGTTTGCTTGTGATCCAATATGCGGTCTGTTTTGAAAATGTCCCATGTGCACTTGAGAAGAATGTGCTTACCATGACTTTGGGGTGAAATGCTCTGAAAATGTCAATTAGTTCCATCTTATCGAGTGAGTCATTTAGAATTGCTGTTTCTTTTCTGACTTTTGTCTAGAGGATTTATCCAGTGATGTCAATGGTGTATTAAAATCCACTACTCTGATTTTATTGTTGTTGATATCTCCCTTGATATCTTCCAGTAGGTTTTATTAATGTATTTGAGTGCTCCTGCATTGGGTACATATATGTTTACCAGAGTTATATCGTCTTGTTGAATTGCTCCCTTTAGTATTATATAGTGGCCTTCCTATTTCTTGTTATGGCCTTTACTTTGAGGTCTATTTTATCAGATATAAGTATCACCACCCTAGCTTTTTTCTCATTTCCATTTGTCTGAAAATAATTTTCCATTTATTCACTCTCAGTCTGTCTAAACACTTTGCTCTGATGTAGGACTCTTGTAGACAGCAAATATATGGGTCATGTTTTCTTATCCATTAAGCTACTTTATGTCTTTTGATTGGTGCATTCAATCCATTTATGTTTAATATATTTGACAAGTACATCTTTGTTGTCATATTTTTCCTTAGTGTTTGTGTTTCTTCTTGCCTTTCTCTTTCTTTTCTTTTTTTTACAACTGTCACTTTAGCATTTCTTGCATTGTTGCCTTGGTAGTGATAAACTCTCTTAGGCCTTTTTTGTCTCTAAAGCTCCTGATTCCACCTTCAATTTTGAATGATAGCTTTGCTGGGTATAGTGCTCTTGGTTTCAGTCCCTTGCTTTTCATCACTTTGTACATTTAATTCCATTCCCTTCTGGCCTTGTGTGTTTCTTTGGAGAGATAAGTTGATATTCTAATAGGATATCCCTTGTAGGTAATGTTATGTCTCTCTCTGGCCACCTTTAAGATTCTTACTTTGTCATTATTGTTCACCACCTTAATTATGATGTCTTGGTGTTGGTCTTGTGGAATTCAAATTGTTTGGGACTCTATGTACTTATTGAACTTGCATAGTTTTTTCTTGCCAATATCAAGGAAGTTTTCTGTCATTATTTTTTCAAACAGGTTTTCTATCCCTTGATTCTCTTCCTCTCCTTCTGGTATCCCAATTGCATGAATGTTGTTTCATTTTATGTTGTCCCAAAGCTCCCTTAGGCTCTCTTCTTGCTTTTTAAGTCTCCTTTCCAGTTGCTGCTGTGTTTGTGTATTTTTTCCTACCTTGTCTTCTAATTTGTTGATGTGGTCATCAGCCTCTACTAGTCTATTGCTTAAGCCTTCCATTGTGTTCTTTATTGCAATCATGCCATTCTTTATCTCCTCTTGGTTTATTTTCATGTTGGTGACATTCTCATTCAGCTCCTTATATTTCTCTTTGAGTTGTGTGTATTTGTCATTGAGTTCTGTGTACTTTTCATCCAACCATTTAAACATCCTTAAAACCATTACTTTGAATTCTTTCTCTGATTTAACTCCCTTTCTGATGATTCTTCTTTTTCTTTCCTTTGGGGATTGCTTTTATGTCTTCCCATGTTTTCCTGTAATGTTTTAATTATAGATACAACTGCTTTTCTACCCAGGTTCTTTTGGGGATGATATTACAGGTATATTCTCTCAGTTCTCCTGGGCTTTTTAATCTATTGTAGTTCCATACTTGTGCTATTTGGGTTATCTTGATGTAGGCTTATGAGCTTTAGAGGCACAACTGTGGTGTTTGAAGTCAGCAGCCATGGAGTGGAATGTCCATATTTTTGCCCCCTTAATTGAGATCACACATGCCCATTGGGGACTCACAGTGGCACCAAGGAATCATCTGTCAGGGTGATGTGTCTCAGGGGGCCTACAGCCTTGAAAGGCATGACTGTGCTGCATAGAATTTTGTACTTGTGGGGTGGACAGACTCAGCTTTTGCTGCGGCACCTATGGTGAATAGGTACTTACTTTCAGTGGTGGCTTACAGGAGCACCCGTGGTATGTTTTCCAGTGAGGCACACTGAAGCACTCTGAACGGCCCTGATAGTGTAGCCAGGTAATTGAGGCATCTGTGGACAGGTATCCTGGATGAGTGAATGCAAAATTTCTACTGCTGGGGGTAGTGCACCCCTGTTAGTTTAGGGTCACGGTCACAATGGCTCCCAAAAGCACACTGTGAGTACATGGGCTCAGGGTGCCTGCCTGTTGGACTTTCGCATCTGTGGAGGTGAGTTTGCTGTGTGCAGCACTATGAAGCTCTCTGAGGAGTCCTGGCATGGAGGTTGAGACGCTGGGGTGAATGAGGGAAATTATTCAAAAAGAGGGAATTCAGAATTTATACTGTGGGGCAGCACACCCTTGTCTGTGCCAAATCACACCCAGCAGAGTCTCACAGCTGCTCCCAGAGCACACTCTGGATAGTTGGGCTCAGGCGTCCTGTTCCTTTGTGGAGAAGCCTTTGCCCACACAGAGCTCTGACTTGCTCTGAGGGGTCCTGTTACTGAGATTGAGCCACTGGGGTAAATGTAAGCAGTTATTCAGAAAGAGCGAATTCAGAATTTCTACTGAGGGGCAGGGTGCCCTTGTCTGTGCAGAATCACACCCAGAAGAGTCTTACAGCTGCTGCCAGAGCGTTCTGTAGATAGGTAGGCTCAGGCATCCTATTCCTTTGTGAGGAGCTTTTGCCAACACAGTGCTTTGATGCACTCTGAGGGGTCTTGGCTCTGAGGTTGAGCCACTGAGGTAAATGTAGGCAGTTATTCAGGAAGAGGAAATTCAGAATTTCTACTGTGGATCAGGGTGCCCTTGTTTTTGCAGAATCACACACAGCAGAGACACACAGCTGCTCAGAGAGCATGCTGCAGATAGATGGGCTCGGGCAGCCTGTTACTTTGTGGAGGAGCCTTTGCTGGTGCAGAGCTCTGATGCGCTGAGGATTCCTGGCACTGAGGTTGAGCCACTGGGGTAAATGTGGGTAGTTTTTAAGGAAGAGGTGATTCAGAATTTCTACTACAGGGCAGGGTACCCTTGTCTATGCCAAATCACACCCAGCAGTCTCTCACAGCTGCTCCCAGAGCACACTGTGGATAGATGAGCTCAGGTGTCCTGTTACTTTGGGGAGGAGCCTTTGGCAGTGCAGAATTCTGATGTGCTCTTAGGGGTCCTGGCACTGTAGTTGAGCTGTTGGGATAAATGTGGGAAGTTATTCAGGAAGAGGGAATTCAGAATTTTTATTGCAAGTCTGTGTGCCCTTGTCTGTACAAAATCACACCTGCAGGGGCTCCCAGTGGCTCCAAGGTGCTGCTTAGGGAAAGGAGTGCCTTGGCTGCCTGCGTGCTGGTAACATGCTAATGTGGACCAGAGTTCTGCTGCTGGGGTGGGGGAAGTAGCACTTACTGCTGATGAGTGATGCACCTTTGGGGGTGGAAGTCTGTGGTTCTGCAGCTGGCGCAGAAAGATTTTGGCTGGGGTTGCTGCTATATCAAGGGGAAGTTCCAGGGCCTGTCTGGGTGGTGGTTCTGTTGAGTTCCTAAAAAATGTCCAATTTTCCCCTTCAAGATATTGTGGGCTCCATTCCTGAGTCCTGCAGTCCAGGGAGTGCCTGCAACGGTGGTAGTCTCTCCTTGTCCAAGAGAGCCTGGACAGCTATCACCTGCTGCTCCTGTGATATTTAATTGTCCCTCACTCACTCGCACACATTTCACACACATCTACACACTCTGCTTTATTCCCCTCACTCCCTTTCTCTCCCTCACCTCCATCTTGCCAGCCACCATCTTAAGGCCGGTCTGCTGAGAAAGGGTCTTTTAAAATCAGCACTTTTTGTATCACTCAACAACAAATTTTTTTGGCCTCAAATCATGGAGTATTATGGATTTTACTCCCATCCCAGATGCATAGGCATATTTTAAAAAGTGTAATTGGCAGAGCAAACTCATATCAGAAAGAAACTATGTATCTGGATTTCCTTATTTTATGGATTTGTTCAAGATTCATCAGAAACAAAAAAATCTACATTTGATGTGCAAAAGCTTTTTATTTTGATGTAATCCCATTTGTTCATTTTTTCTTTAGCTTCCATTGCCTTTGGAGCAGTATCAGTGAAGAAGTTCTTTCGGCATATATCTGAGATTGTGTTGCCTGTGGATTCCTCTAGTATTTTTATGGTTTCCCTTCTAATGTTTAAGTCCTGTATCCACTTAGAGTTTATTTTTGTATTTGGTGTAAGTTGGTGGTCCAGTTTCATTTTTTTGCATGTATCTGTCCAATTTTCCCAACACCATTTATTGAAGAGGCTATCTTGGCTCCATTGAGTGTTCATGCCTCCTTTGTCAAATATTAGTTGAGCATAGTGGTTTGGGTGGATATCTGGGTTCTCTATTCTATTCCATTGGTCTA
>PVJN01023329.1:0-32463 GCA_004026805.1 Lasiurus borealis | reverse complement strand
CAAGCAAAACAGCCACAGACTCACAGATAAAGAACAGACTAACAACTGTCTGGGATTAAGCAAAAAAGGTAAAACAAAAAAAGAGAGAGAGAGAAAGAACTTATTGACATGGACAACAGTGTGATTATTGCTAGGGGGTGAGGGGAGGTGGGGAAAGGTGGAGGAGGATATAAGTGGGATAAAAAATATAAATAAATAAGTAAGTAAGTAAGTAAATAAATAAATAAATAAATAAATCCACTGAACTGGTCACATTATTCTCAGTATCCATACATTGTGTGTGTGTGTGTGTGTGTGTGTGTGTGTGTGTGTGTGTTTAATATGATCAGTGCCACCACCATTTGAAGGGTAACAGGGAACAATAAAGAAAACAGCATACCACTTGGAAAATAATCCACAAAGAATCCATCTCTTTTTTTAACAGCTCCAGTCATTATTTATAGTCTCAGACAGTAACTTTAGACTTGTCAAAGGGTTTGGAATGGACTTCCTTCCCTACATAAGCTCTCTGTGACTAATTACCATTCACATTCTTCCTACCTTGGGAAGACAGATAAAGTCTACTCTAAAAATTAAAATGAAAACTACAAACCCTTCCTAAAAGATTCTATCAGTATCAGAGAAGAACTGAGCTCCAGGATGCCAGAGCTGAGAAAAAGATACAAACCTCGCTACACCTCACCACAAGTGTGGGAATGCATGTACCTCCTCATAAATACATAGATCATAAAAGGGGAAACAGCTATTATAAGTCAGTAAATTATTAGGGATCTGCTACCCTCCATATGATGGCCCAGCAATGTGCCAGGTGCTTACCTTGTGTAAGAGTTTATGCCTTTCTGTCCTGAATGTGCTCATGGTCTAACAGTGAGTGGAAGCCTGCCCTCACAATCAATTTACATACCCACCTGTGAACAATAGCAAGTGCTCAGAGGGAAGAAGCGGGGATCAGTGAGGGGCTTGAAAATGGATTTAATTAACTTTATAAAGCCTAGATGAAGATGACAGCGAGGCCCTATATAGATCTTTCAAGGCCTGTGTACCATATGTAATTCAATGCATGTATGTGTAACCCTTGGACACAGACAATAGGGTCGTGAAAGCCTGGGGCAAGGGGCCAGGGTGGGCTAGAAGAGGTCAGTGAGGGAGAGGGGAGAAAGGAGACATAAGTAATACTTTCAACAATAAGATTTTTTAGAAAATAAAACAATAAAAATCAGACTTATGACTAAATTATATATGCATAGAGAAGCCAAATAGAGTTTTAATCATTGTCATCACAGAGCTAAAATGATTACCTTAAAGCACTGGTTCTCAACCTTCCTAATGCCACGTATTTTTAATGCAGTTCCTCATGTTGTGGTGACCCCCAACCATAAAATTATTTTCGTTGGTAGAGAAAATAATTTTATGGTTGGGGGTCACCACAACATGAAGAACTACATTAAAGGGACATGGCATTAGGAAGGTTGAGAACCACTGCCTTAAAGGGTCAAATATAATAGTGTTTCAAAGGAAAATTGTTGGTATCCCTGCTTGAGTGTCTTGCTTTGCTGGGCACCCTACTCACCAGTTTAGTGTAGAACTGGGCAATCCTGCCAACATACAAATGAAGGAAAGCAGGACCTTCCCATTCATTCACAGGTCCTTCAGTAAAAGTTCTGGAATCCAGAATAAAGGCCTGTAAGACGCATAGTTGGCTGGGAAAAAAGCATGTGGATTTCTCTAGCTTATGGGGTGCCTGGTGGGATCCAAGAAAGACAAGAGGCAGCAGGAGGAAGGAAAATTAGGGGAGACAGCCTCCCCTTTGAAATAAGACAGAAGCGGAAGCAGCGCCAGGCTCTCACCCTGCCTAGGCTTTGAAATGGGTGAAGATACTTCATTTCCCTGAACCCCTGTAAAATAGAGATGACACCACTGTCCTCGTGGAGAAAGTAAGGACCCGATTCCTAGCTTGGCACCTGCTAGGTATTTGCTAACTGCTGGTTCTCCTCCATACTAAGGGCACTAGGAAATAAAAAGTCCTGGTGACAAGTGATGAATCATACAAGGTCCAGTGTGAGCTGCTCAGGGAAATACAAAGAAATATAAAAGGTAGTGAGAAGCCAGGCTTGGCTCTCAGCCAGGCAGTGGAATGTGGCTGCTCATGTGATCTTATTGAAAACCTGTCTTTAACCCACGGCATTCCAGTAAGTCACTGTAAGCCCAGAGACACAAAACCAAGAGTGGTTAAACACGGATAAAATCTGTTTTTGTTCTCAGTTTATGTTGTTCATTATATTCCATAAATGAGTGAGATCATGTGATATTTCTCTCTCTCTGACTGGCTTATTTTGCTTAGCATAATGTTTTCTAGTTCCATCCATGTTGTTGCACATGGTAAGAATTCCTTCTTTTTTTTTTTTAACATAAACTGATGAACAAAAACAGATTCAGAGACAGAGAAGCATGGATCAAACTATCAAACCTTAGAGGGAAGGAGATCAGTCAAAGGACTTGTGTGCGTGCATATAAGCCTAACCAATGGACACAGACAACAGGGAGGTGAGGGCTTAAGTGCCAGGATAGTGAGAGGCAATAGGGCGATAAAGACACATATATAATACCTTAATCAATAAAGACAAAAAAATGAAAAAAAAATAGCTGAGGCTTTTTAAATATAAAATTCAAATGCCTAATGTCTGCCACATACCTACTACTATTCTAAGTATTATCTTGATGATATGGGAACTGTTGGTATCACCACCCATCCTTTTATTCCAGAGAGAGAAACAGATACAGAGGGTTACTTAACCAAAGCTGTCCATTTCATAGCTGGTAATGTTGAGACTTAAATCTGGGCAACCTGGTGCCAGAGCCTTCACTCTTCCACTAAACTACCACTCTCTTCCACCTGCCATCGTTCTACATCTTCACGTATTAAAATTGTGTGAGGCAACTAAAGCTGCACAGTTGAATTAGACCTGGCTCCTGGTCTCAGGGGACCCACAGGGTCATGGGGAGAGTGAGATGAGTCTGGCACCACAGAGGGATCAGCAGGATATATGAGGGAAGCACAGAGAACAGAGAAACCCAGGCTGCCAGGAAGAGAGGAGAAGACACAAAACAAAACATGGGACCTTTCTCCCATCTCCCCTGATTTGAAACCATTCTGTGTGTGTGGAGCTCAGCATGGGGCACACTCGGTAAAAATAACTGTCTTTGTCGTCTTTGGATTTATAACATAACGACATTTCCCACTGATCTTAGTCACGAATATGAATGAAACTCCATCCATCCTCTCAAGGCATTTTCCATCTTGCGGGCACAGAGACAGGGACTCCATTCCAACATGAGATCACGTGATGGGTGGAGACGATCTGAAGTCTTGAGATGACAGACACCATATACAGTGAGAGTCCTGATATAACCACACAGCGGGTTCTGAGAGTTACCTGATGATCTTCCTAACGGGCCACCAGTCTGAGAGCATCTGCTATTGACTGTTTTTTTGGTATGTTTTTTTTAAATATATTTTATTGATTTTTTACAGAGAGGAAGGGAGAGGGATAGAGAGTTAGAAACATCGATGAGAGAGAAACATCTATCAGCTGTCGCCTGCACACTCCCTACTAGCTATGTGCCCGCAACCAAGGTATATGCCCTTGATGGGAATCAAACCTGGGACCTTTGAGTATGCAGGCTGATGCTCTATCCACTGAGCCAAACTGGTTAGGGTGACTGTTGATAGATTGAGATAAGTGACTATGCATTTAACCAAGAAACACGTACTAAACTGTAATTCATTCATAACTTTCCAAGTGGACAAAACACTGACAGTGTCCAACATGGACTGAAGAAATGATGATTTGTGACTAGGAATTTTAGCCAGAAATACATACTAAAATATATACTGGTGGCTTTTTAAGTCAATTCAGGAACTGTGTGTGTCACCAAATGTAACTGATGACAAACTGAATTATCACAAAATGGAAAGGAACTACAAAGAAGTCATTACTATTAGTTTGAAAAGATACCCAGTCTGAGAAACTACTCGTATTTTAAATAGGAAAATGTCTCAGAAAATATTTTAAGGCAGGAGCTAGGGTGGATGGAAGAGAAAGAATTACAGAGGAAGCGATAGTACTTTCTTTCTTTTTTTAAAAAAGTCTTACCTGAGGATATACTTCTACTTATTTTCAGAAAGAGAGAGAGAAAGAGAGAGAGAGAGAGAGGCATAGATGTGAGAGAAAAACATTAATTGGTTGCCTCCCGTATTCTCTCTCACCCTACCCCCATATAATGAATAAACATACAGAATGTAGACTCTTCTTCAGCAGTAAATCAACTGGTGGAATGTCTAAAAGCCCAGGAATGCTGTTCTTAATGTGATTTTAAAAGCAAATTTAGGATTCTTAGAAGAGAGAAATGCAAATAAAATAAGAACATCATTTAAATGGTTACTGAACAACTTAATACATTAAATGTGTTGAAAACAAATGAATGCTAGAATCCCATAGGACTGAGGATAAAGGCAAAAGTCTTCCCTTTGGAGCACTGTAGGCTAGTAAGTGAGCAGAGAATTAAACAAGTATGGTTATATAAGTAGAACAGACTGAAGTAAAGCAACACAGGAAGTTCTAGGAAGCTCAGAGAGTGGACAACTAACCTCATCTGTAAAGAATTCATTCACTTATGTATCAATTTCTTTTAAAAAAATTATGTATATTTTATTGATTTTTTACAGAGTGCAAAGGGGAGGGATAGAGAGTCAGAAACATCGATGAGAGAGAGACATTGATCAGTTGCCTCCTACACGCCCCCCACTGGGGATGTGGCCTCAACCAAAGTACATGCCCTTGACCGGAATCGAACCCAAACCTGGGACCCCCCAGTTCACAGGCCGACGCCTTATCCACTGAGCCAAACCAGTTTCGGCTCAATTTCTTAAATGAATCTTTATTAAGGTGAACTCTCTGCCAAGCACTATGCTATATCCTGAGAACACCCAGTTTAATAAACAATATTAATAATAGCTAAATTTTATTGACTGCTTGCTATGTTTCAGGCATCGTTCTAAACCCTTTACATTTTTTTACTGATTCTCTTCATGCCATAGGAAATCTGGTATGTATTTTCTATACCCTTTTCTAGAACATAATCATATAGGAATACATTCACATACTCCTCAAAGAGTCATTGATCACCTACTATCTGAAAGGCACACTATACTGTTAGGCACCAATTTGATGAAGACAATCTCTGTCCTTAAATCTAGTGGTAGAGACAGACATACCCACAAATAACTACAATTTCAGGCTCTATGACGCCTATGGTTTTACAAAGCCCTTGTCATAAGCATAAGTAATACATCTCCAAAGCTTCCTGAAAACATGAGAATCTGATTTTGAATACTAACAACAGAAATATGCTAAGGATGGAAATAACTAAAGAGAAATATTGTTAACATGCATAAGAGATAGATTTTCAAAATTACATTTAAAAAACAAAACTCACACTATCTGGTTTGGCTCAATGGACAGAGTGTTGGCCTGTGGATTGAAAGGTCCTGGGTTAGATTTCAGTCTAGAAGATATGCCAGGTTGCAGGCTGGACCCCCAGTAGGGGGCATGTAGGAGGCAGCCAATCAATGATTCTCTCTCATCATTAATATTTCAATCTCTCTCTCCCTTATGCTTCCTCTCTCTGAAATCAATAAAAATACATTAAAAAAAACTCTCTTTTTGTGTGACTAAGGGCTGTAAACCATGTTAACAGCAGGTCAATAGCTGGGGTGTCAGTCAATACGAGTGTTTTCAAGCAACTAATGCTGGCATAAAGCATGCTTTCTCAAGCTCTCATCACTGGAAGTATGAGCCCAGCCTCAGAAGATGCTCATATAAATATCTTGAGTTATTGATGAACAGCATGACTTTGTCATCCATTAACAGCAACTATATATTGCAACACTTTCTAAATGAAGGCTTATAAATAACTGTAGTTTTAATTACTCAGGAGAACTACAGCATCCATCAACACTCACAACCGCTATGAGGCATCACCATGGTCCTAAGAAGTCACAATCACTCAAAAAGGTTTTAGCCACGAAAGAGTAAAGATTTTATACCTAAAAGTAAAAGTCTACTTCTATCAAGAAAACACAAATCTAGACTTTCTTGGAAGTGAAAATCAGGAGAGGGGGTGGGCAATCATGTGCAGTGGGGAGAAAGCAATAGGAAAAGAAAGAGTCCCAATCAAACCAGAGATGAGATTACTCAGCAGTCAATATGGGTAAAAGAAGGACAGAGTCCTTTGAGTTAAAGATAAATGGTTTGGTTGGTTTACTTCATATGTTTCATTAACTCTATTCTTTTTCTTTTAATGTATAAAATGTGTATTGTATCCATTTCCAAACATGGGATTCTGGGTGACGTACAAAGTTAGACACATGAAACAAGACAATAAAAATAAAAACAAGGTCAAATCCAGTTCAAAGAAGCAATGAAATAAATGTTAGCATATACTTGGAATGCACTACTTTTTTTGTAACTGAGTTCTGAATTTAGTTCTGTGTTTCCTAGCTAAGATTCTTGCTTGGACAAAAATCAAAATGCGTAGAGTTAAATAAATATTCATTATCCAACACAAGGAAATGGAACTTCGCTGACCTCTCTAGTTCAATTGTAACCCTATTCCACTCTGGCTACCTAGCCAGTGCTACCCCTATTCCTTCTATATTTTCCTTCAAAGCATTAATCAATTTTCTAAATTATATATATTTTGCTTACTTTCTGTTTCCTTATACTAGAATGTGAGTAAGGTTCATGAGAATAGGAGCCTTTGTATTTTTCTCACTATTTCATCTTGTGTTCCTAGAGTAGTGCCTGACACACATAGAATAGAGTGATTTTATCCTGAATATTGAATTCCAGAAGCAATGTATCATGTAGTCCCCTAAATAAACTACATCAGGCTATGAGGCTATGCTGGAGAGGGGAGATAATGGGCACGAGAAGCATAACCTAAAAGGAACATGCACATGTGTAGTGACAAGGAAACAGAATTTGAAACCAGAAGATCTAAGTTCAATAACGAAGGTCACCTCCTCCTGCCCTGTGCGTTCTATCAGACAATAGGGCATAACTGTGAAGCACATGGACTCTGGAGACAAGCAACCTGGTTTTAAATCCTGTCCCTGAAAACTCATAAGCTGTGTGACCTTTCACAATTTGCTTAGCCTTTCTGTGCCTTAGTTTCTTTTTCTTAAAATATGAAGAATGATAATAAATTCTCAAAGGATTACTCTGAGAATTAAATAAATTTATATATGTAAATCAATCAGAACATTGTCTTGCACATAGAAAAGCTAAGTACTGGAAGTTAATTTGAACTTGTGACCCTCAAAACATGGATAATAACTACCTTCAGTGTAGTAATGAGGATGAAATGATTTTAATTCATGTTAATGTGCTTACATTTTTAATAGGTGATTTTTTCTTCAGAAAAGTAGTGTAAGCTCATCATAACTTTTTGAAAAAGATGGAGAGTAAAAATTCTGTGTATATCAGTAAACAGTGACAACCACTATTAGCATTTGCTTATATAAATTTCCAGATTTCTTCCTATGTCATGTCAGCATACAGATATGTTTTTGTGAAAATACTAGAGGCTCGGTGCACAAAACTTGTGCACTTGATGGGGGGGGGGGAGATCCTCAGCCTGGCCTCTGCCCTCTCGCTGTCCAGGAGCCCTCATTGGATGTCTGACTGATGGGCGGGCCTAAGCTGCCAGTCGGACATCCTTAGCACTGCCACAGAGGTGGGAGAAGCTCCCGCCACTGCTGTTGCCTTATCCACACTTGAACCCATCTTCTGGATGAGCAGCGCCCCTCTGTGGGAGCACACTGACCACCAGGGGGCAGGCTCTGGTGTTCACTGCACATCAATTGGCTCTCCAACATCCTCTGAGGGGTCTGGAATTGAGAGAAAGGCACAGCCCAGGCTGAAGGACCCCACCAGTGAATGATCAGGGCTGGGAAGGGACAGGAGGTTGGCCATCCAATGAAGGACTGCAGGAGGGCTTCAGGAAGTTTCTGGCCCATCTCACGCAGGCCCAATTGGCAGGACCCCACCAGCAAGCTAACCTACTGGTCGGAGTGTCTACCCCTTGTGATCAGTGCATGTCATAGCGATTGGTTGGGTGGCCTTAGCATATCATTGGCATTTTATGCTTTGATTGGTTGAATGGGCAGCCAGATGACCAGACATTTAGCATATTAGGCTTCTGTTATATAGGATAAGTTATATACTGTGTGTGTCCAACTATTATATACTGTTCTGAAACCTGCTTTTTAAAAACTTTTCATGAGTGGTATTTCATATCAGCAAATAAAGATCTACATCTTTCTATGTAATAGCTGCCTACTATTCCATTGTCTGAAAGTGCCTTGATTTATTTAGCCAATACTCTATTCACAGTTAGATTGTTTCCAATTTGTGAAAGTGCTTTGTAAACTACCAGGTAATATACAAATGTCAACTATCATTTAAAATAAACATCTAAATTTCGCCATTGAAACTCTTGAAAGATCTTCTTTCACTATTTCTCTAACCCTTTAGAAATGATGCTTCCCTCTAATTGTATTCACACTTTCCTTCAAAATGCATGGCATTTAAGGATCCCATGTCTGCATAGAAAACAACATGCAAATTCCAAAATCAGACCTAGAAGAGGTGATGAGGATTATACCCAAGAGTCTAGCTCACTACAAACAAAGACTGTGTATTTCACCTGGCATACCACCTCACTCCCACTCCTTTGCTCATAAAGGGGCATCACTCACTTATTGCTGCCTTTTCAGAATGCACCCATGGCTTCAGAATCTTTATTGATATTGAACTACAAATAACCATTATAAAACAATAGGAAAAGGCAGGAGAGATGAACTATTTGTAAGTATTTACTCAATAGCTACCATCTACAGCACACACGTTGGAAGTGGCAGATTTTGCAGCTATATTAATTTAGATAATTGTCCCATCTTTATTCTGAGTTCCTAGAGATTTGAAAACATGCCCCATCTTTCTCAGTTGCCTCACCTTTGCCTAATAGAATGCCTTGAAGAGTAGTAGATAGTTAATGAATATTGTTCACTCAAGGAGAGCAGTTGAAATAAAGACTTTAATCTCACTATTTTACAATATCATTGATCAATAACTGAAATTAAAATATAAATGCCAATGTATTCTCAGAAAACAAAACCTGCCATATTATTTCTGGTAGGACAGAGTTGGGTAGGACATCGGATTGCATAACAACAAGTCATTTGGAATTGCTGCTCTTTTTTTTACAATAAATTTTCTCTATTAATTAATGCTGTGACTTAGAGCAAATGTGCATGGCAGGGAACAGAGGGCCCTGCTGATAGCAATTTTGCAAGAGAAGGTGGCTCGTACATTGAGATATATTGCAGTTGTATGTCTTCCTGGCTTAGATCCCAGCTTGAGTTGGATGGGTTCAGCTTATAAAACTCTGGCCTTTCACCTTTTCAAGGCCACAATTAACTTCCTTATGAGCTTCATTCATTCGACAAATATTTACTGCATGGCCAAAATGCACCCCATAAGCATGAGATTTAGGGAGGGCCAACATGACAAAAATTAATAGTTGAAATTCAAATAGGCTATCCATAAACATTTTGGGTCTCTTAACAATGGATCATCAAGACAAATATTATTCATGACTATCAAAGCTAGGGCTTATATATTCTTACCTCCTAATATTAAAATCACACTAACCAGGAAGAATTTTTTGTCCCAACATTGAGGTTAGCAAATAGATTTCATTGTCTCCTACCTATTCCAACTATTTTATAATGGCCACCAGGAATTCACTGTTAAAAATGATGCAACCACATCTGAACCCTAAGGAAAATTCTGCAATTGTTGAGTAATGTCTGTCATGAATAAAGAGTCAGCCAAATGTTCTGTGCATCAAGTAGTTGTCATTCCTATATCTTACTGGTATACGTCATACTGACCTGCTCCTTTGTCTTCCGCTGGCTTCTCTGAATAACTGCCTTTCACTAGCTCTCTGGGAGTTATTTGAAGACCCCCATCTATTTCATAAACAATGACACAACGTGGTTAATATAGAGTCCCAACCCCAGCCACATTTCACCATCTAGGACTTGATTAAATGTCAAGTTTCACCATTCTCCACTTTCTTCATTTTGGGTATGTCTTAGTGTTTTAAGTGAAATCATGTAGCTCCTTGAGAGCAGCAACTTTTATCTTTATTCTTTTTAGCCTTGTAGCACCCTGCTTAGCTCTATCAAGTGAGCTCAGCAAACTAACATTTTTCTCATGATTGCATGGAGAAAGGGCCCATCGCAGAGCACTGAACACCTGGAGTCATACACAACTCCTCCATTTTCCACAGACACGATTTTGTGCAAATTCATGCAACTATTTGGGGCCTCAGTTTCCCCATCTCTGAAAGAGAGATGTGGCCATAGAAAATCTCAAATTTCACAAATCAACCTAGAATTCAATGGTTCTACATATTTTCGAGGACATTGTATTTCAAAGAGGACTTTTGTGCCTGGAAATATCTCTTTTTCATCTAATAAAACAAAAGTGAGGTTTTTTCCTTTGATAAACACGTGAATTGTGGATCTTCTTGAGAGGCATATCAGCTTTCCCTCACTCTCTATTTTAAGTTCCCAATAAATGAATGCTGATTCTGTCCTCTTGCTTCAGCCCTTAAAAAAAAGCCCACTCTCAAACTAATAGAAAATAGGATTTGAGTGATGGCCCTTATACTAATTGGTCAGGAGCCCTAGATACAACATTATTATTGACAGAATGTACTCCCTGCTCGTGTGCTGATAAAGTAGCTTAGCAGACACAGAGTAAGTGGAGGACAAAGAAAAAGTACCTGAAAGTTGCGTCAAAGTGGAAGAATTGAGTCAGCATTGTGGACTCCTTGCTAATAAGAGACCTTGCTAAGAGTATAGAACAGAAGCCATCATATTCGACAAGACAACGGGATAAGGAAAGTAAGCATTGCCAGGGGTGGGTGAGAGGTTAAGAAAAGAGAGAAGATCCAAAAGCTTGACTTGCTCTGTTCGACCCTGAGGTCTACGTAGGATCAAATGTAAATGAAATCGTTTTACAGACCATAATTTTTAACTCAGAAGAGTAGTATGCATAAAGAAATCCCATCACAATCTGTCAGGAGCTATCTATTGATTTTAAAAGATAAAACATAAACTGTTCAAAGGAGCATCATAAATATAATGGCATGGGTTAAGATCAAGTATAAAGAAGCTTCTACGATGGGACTGTATCCTTCTGTGGCTGCCGATGAACTAACTCAGCGAACTAACTCAGGAGCTTCTGTCTGCTATGCCTTAATCTACCTAAATTTTAAAGAAACAAAAATGGAACCAAATGTTAATATCCGTATTAGTTCTCATAATGGTATTTTGTTTATACTGTGTTCAAGCCTTCCATTTGCCATCCCTTAACACTAATAGAAACGCTACCTGACCAGCAGCTTGGCAATGTGCCAAGGGGAATAGGACCCACAAGTGGGCAAGCAGTGTCTCTGACCTTAGAGTAATTTGATTCAGTCATAAAGTCTCCAAATCCTTTCACTTTAAGTAGTGCTTAGACAAACCAAAGTTCATTTTCCCTGAAACCCTAGACTTATCTACAAAGAACCCTGAGAATATAGTTGACCCTTGAACAACAGAGTGATTAAGGATGCTGATGATCCCCTCCCCCATGCCATTGAAAATCTATGTATAACTTTTGACCTCCCCAAAATGTAGTTGTCCCCTGGTATTCATGGGGTACAGTTTCTAGGGATCATGGCAGATACAATCCCCTATATAAAATGGCATAGTTCAAGTCAGTCCTTTACATCTGCCGATTCCTAACCACTGATCACAAACAGTACAGGTATTTGTTGGGGAGGAAATCGGCATGTAAGTAGACCTGCACAGTTAAGACTGGTGTTGCTCGAGTCAACGGTATTCTTCCGGTTATTTTCTCTTCCCACCTCAACTGTCCTCCTCCCATCACCTCCTTTCCAACCCCCCACCAAACCTCAGAAAAGAAAAAAATTAGGGCAAGTTTTCCTGGAATTCTTTATATGGTCTCCTGCAACCTGTAATGCCATCATTCAACTTCTAGAATCCTCCTTCCTGCCTGCCCTCCTGAAATGACCAGAGCCAGGCCAGACCAGGATTCTTCACATTCTTCAAACCAGTTGCAGCAAAAGAGATTCTGTCCCAGCCAGACTCAATCTCTGATTGAGGACATTAAGGCCACACAACCAGCCTGGGCTTACCCACCCAGCAAACAGCAAGTAGACACAATTCAGAGGACTAGGAGTTCTACTCTCAAAAGGATAATTGAGTCCCACGCCACACACCCACCCCCCTCCTACCCACCCTGTCTCCCAGAGAAAGGAGCAGGACACACCACTTTGAGCACCGGGCAAGGGAACGATTCCTTCCTCCCACTCGCCACATTCTTCTGAGGAATGGGGCTGACTTTGATTCTTCAGATTACATTCACAATTAAACTCTTCAAGACTTTGTACTCTGGGAGAATAGTAAACAACCCAACTCTTGTCCTCAGATAACCAAGTAACCAAGTGTGTGCAAGTGAGTGAGTGTGTTTGTGTGTGTGTGTGTGTGTGTGTGTGTGTGTGTGTGTGTGTGGTGGGGGTGGAGAATGTAAGGAACTGAATTTAATGAGAAGGGACACTTCAACTACTGAGAAAGTCTTCCCAAACAGAAATGCATGTGAGTGAAACACTTGTAATTTAAAACTATGTTTCTCCTGATGGCCTCTCCAGTTCTCAGCCCAGAGCCAGGCCAAGCTTGGATTCGATTTGGCTGCCTTAGGTGAACAAATGCACTGCTCCACTCCAGGGCAGACTCCAGGGTGCCGGTAGCTCCTTGTGAAAAGCCCCCTGGCAGGAGGAACACTTTTGTTTGGCACATCACTGGCAACAGCAGAACTGTGTCAAATGCTCAGAGCCCAGTAAGTGCGGGCAGAGGCAGGGGAAGGGTTAATAAGGCTATGTGTGCCTGGCTCTCTGGGATTTATTGTAAAAGGCCTTACTGCAGGCAAGTGAAACTTTACCCGTGCATATTTCGTGGGTCATTGGGAGGAAGAGTTATTGGAACTCAGCTTTCAGTAGGAAGCTCAATCTGGAAGTCCAGGGTTTTAAGAAAAACATGGCATTTACCTAAATAACGCACCTCTGCGGGTCCCAAATTTGTGATGTGATGCCAGAAACATTAGAGAACACTCTCTACATGTTTGAGCCTTCCTCATTACCCATCGACAGAGAAAGATAACTCCTTCATTCCACAGATATTTAATGTCTATCCACCATGTTGATGAAATTTTCCTCCCAGTTCAGAAGGTAAGCAGAGTAAGCAAGGATACCTAGATAATCAGGGCTGGATTTTGACCTTATGGAATTTTCAGCCTGATGGGGAAATCGATACACAAACACCAAAGATATTTCAGTGCAGGGAAGAAACATTGGGCAGGTTAGAAACTGGCCTCTAATGGACTGGGTGTTTGGCACTCGAGGAGAAATTGATTCCAGCTGGGGCAAAGTATACTGCTCAGCGTTGGTGTCCAACAGGAGGCAAGGAGCCCTCCACATCCCATCACGTGGAGCAAGGAGCATCTCTAAGACAACTGCACTTTTTTGCCAAGATATGCAGGTACACATCTATGTGTGGTCTGAATTTCTATAGCTTTCTAGGGGGGGTTTCCTCCTTTCTTGCCTCAGTAACAGCAGGGGATAGATGTGTTCACACAACAGCTAAGCTTCATTTATTTTAACTCTTTCATGTTGTAAGAGGATTAGCTTTATTAGTTCAGTTAGTTCACTTTCCTTTGATTTTAAAATATATTTATTGTTGAGAGTATTACAGATGCCCCCCTCCTATTTCTTCCCACCCCTGCCCTCCTTCACCTGGATACTGCCCTACCCCCTCCCTGTTGACTGTGTCCATGGCTTATGCATATCTACACAAATAAAAGGGAAAGATGCAAATTGACCATCACTCTGCTATGCTACCAGCCAATAGGAGCATGCAAATTACCCAACAAAGATGGCAACACCCATAGTAGCCAGGCGGCCAGCAACCAGCAGCCCCAAGCCCCAGATTAGGGACACAAACCCACAAGGAGGCCAGCACCCTGCAGCCCCAAAGCCCTCAGCCAAGGCACTGGGGCTGCTAGAGGGAGTTGAGGAGGGAGGGGCAGTGGAGGCACAAATCTGCAAGAAACCTGTGGAAAAGGAGATAAATTATCATAACTTTATTTCCCTTTCCACAAGATGAGAAAACTGCTCCTGGTTTATTTAGTGATGTGGCCCACACCTTTCTATAAGCTCAGGGTATGTTATGACCTCTCCCAGGAAGATCAGGTCAGAATACCATCTCCAGGGAATAACCGTACTGTAGCAAATCATCTAAGGGTGGAAACAAGCTTTTGTTGGGTTTATTCTGAAGGTCAGAGAACATGCCACACCAAAATATGCTGTGTTGTTATATTGATGAACTTGAGCTGTAGATGCTTGAAAAACAGCAAATGCATGCAGAGGCTTTCTCTGAAGTCTCCTGATCTGCCTAAAATTGGACCCCCTAAAGGAGCTTCAATGTTACAGGTCCCCTTAATGGAACAAGTGTCCTCAGGCAGAGAAGGCTGACTCCTGTCACAGAACACGAGAGTAGAAGTTGGCATCACACCAAAACTTTGTCACAAACTATTTCCTCCCACCCCCATTCATCTTTCCTAAAAATTATTTCTTCTCCTCTAAGAGGCCTATATCTTCTGTCCCCTTTCCCTAGGAAGAAGGTATTTAAATCTGCATTCTAAGCCACCTTGAGGAGTTACTCATTTTTCCCTGTGATATCCCACATATACATGAGGTACACATGTTAATGAACTTTTGTTTTTCTCTTGGTGATCTGTCTTTCATTATAAGGACCTCCACTTAGAATTCAGAAAGGTAAAGGCAAACTATTTTTCCCCCTCCATAATTCTATCATGGGAAATCAAGTCCCCAGCTGAACAATGAGGTTGGCTCAAGTCCCAAGCAGTCCCAGCTGATGGGAGGGAAGCTTTTTCCTAGGGAGAAATCAATGATATTGGCATTAAAGTTGGACGGAGGGCACACGCATGGTTGCTGATGAGAGTTTAAAGTGGTTCAACATTTTGGGAGAATAATTTGGCAGATTTGATAGAAATGTTCACAGTACATCCAAGAGTCTTCTGCTAGGAATCGTATCTGCTGAGATAAGGCAAAAGTGTGTAAGCCCTGGTCAGAACTCAAGATGCTACTGAGGGCTCCCCTTCCATGATAGGAAAACCTGGGAACAACACCTGCATTTTTAGGACAAGATGGCATCTGTACTAATAAAAGGGTAAAATGCTAATTAGACTGAACATCTTCTGGATGACCTTCCAGATGTCCTTCCTGACAAAGCCATGTTTGGGGGGGGGGGAGGCAAAGAAGGTTATAGGTAATCAGGCAAGGAAGGGAGAGCAGTTAGGGGGATCAGGCCAACAAGGAAGAGCAGTTGGGATGAACAGGCTGTCAGGGGAAAGCACTTAGGGGGGTCAGGCCAGCAGGGGAGAGCAGTTAGTAGGATCAGGCTGGCAGGCAGGTGAGCAGTTAGGAGCCAGAGGTCCTGAGGGGTCCCATATTGGAGAGAGTACAGGCTGAGCTGAGGGGACTCCCTTCCGTGCATGAATTTCATGCACCGGGCCTCTAATATGCTTATAAATTCTTTGATTAATCTCTTTCTTTTCACCTACCCCCTTCCTCTGAGATTCATCAGTCTGTTCCATGTTTCTGGTTCTATTTTATTTATCAGTTTATTTTTTTCATTAGATTCCTGTTCATTTATTTTGATTTGTAAATTTAATTGTTGATAAATATGTATTGTTCATATTTTTATCTCTTTTTTCCTTTGATTTTTTTTAACATTAAAAACAAACCAAGAGTAAAAGCAGGAGTTGACTTCAACAGGCAGGCACTGACTCTCCGGGTTGGAGGTGAGGGCTTCAGCTAGCATTCCGGCTCTCTTATGTTTGTTTGGTTTACTCCTGACAGATACAATGGAATGCTTCAATGAAAAACACCCAACTCATTTTCCATCTATGAATGAACAGAAGGCATCCTGTGGCTAAGGAAGAATAAACATTCAGCCCCTCTGGAGGCCTGCTGGCTCACCCATGCTGCACCACTATTGTGCCCACTCTGGCTTCCACATGTAATTTACTGACGTTTGTGCTGTTTGATGGCAGGTGATTTATCACTGACACCTCTTTGCCACTTCCACTGGGGGCCACTGGAATGGGGCAAGGTTCAAGGAAGTTGGCCGAAACTGAAGCAGACATTTTATCAACTAACTATTGCGTTTTCTAATTCTTGACTTTTCCCCAGGAGCTTTCGTTTTCATTTTGTTGGCTGCTGTTCACTCCTCTGGTGTTGTACAACCCCAGGTTATTTTTTCTGGAAGTAATAGAGCCTCTGGTATACTTAGGGCAGGGGTGGGGGGAGAGTGTGGCAAAGAGATATTAAGGTTCCTTGTCCCTAACAACTGAGTCTCACTGTGGTTTGGAGGGTTAGGGAGATATTTCTAAAGATGGGAGATAGATGGGCAGACTGAGATATGGGATTAAGTTGAGAGTATTCTGTGAGCACAAATCAGCAGGGATGGCTGAGAAGCATGGCTGAATGCTTGACTCACCCACTTGCTAACAATCCTATATCAGTCTCAGTTCCTGTCACCAGGTCTTCACTTGCACCATCATTCATTTAATTTTTGCATTTGTTCATTTATTCAACAAATGAGTGCCTATATGAGAATGAGTACTGTGGAATGACTGGATGCCCAGTATGGAAACAAAAAAGTAAGATATGGGGGCTCCTCTCAAGGAATTCATGATCCTGTAGAGAAAATCCATGTCAACAAAAATGTCTAAGGCAAAAAATAAAAATTAAAAAAAAAGGCTGCTAGGAAAGAAATCTGTCCAAGAGCTGTCAGAAAAGGAAAAAAAAAAAAATAGAAGAACAACAACAAGAAGAAATAAAGGGAGTACAATGTGAAATGCATATATTTAGAAATAAATTTCCAAAATGCTCCAATTATACTGAAGTGTATTGTTAACTTTACCTCCTGAGATGAGAAAGAGAGAGGGGCATCATAACCACTCCCTACCTTTCCTCTGGGATACAATATTTCTAAAAAGTTCCCCTTTCAAAATAATGTTTCCATCTCTCTTTTTCTTTGCTCCCACTCTCCACATCTTCTTTAGAGTTTCCTTATTTTTGCTCTTGTTGAAGCCAAAGAGTTTTATTTGGAGGGACCACAACTCAGAGCGTAAGGAGAAATCATGCAATCTCCCTCCAAGGTTGGCCTACCCTCATTCTTTACTAAGGATGGATATAGCATTTCCAAGGCTGGGAAGCAGGCATAATTCTGTTTCTATGCTGGCTCAGTCCTGGTCTCTTCTGGGTACAGGAAGAAATGATACCAAACTATGCTGAGTCACTTATGGTGATTTTATGATGAAGATAATCACAGAATTAGATTTCACCATCGACTTCGTTTTATAATACTGTGAAATAGGTTAGACACCGAAGGGGCCAGTCTTTGCCTCTCAGCCTCCCTCTCTGTGTAGACAAATGCTTTTGCCCTATCCTTCCTTTGAGATTGCCTGGTCCACATTTTGAGGCACTATCAGCACTATTTGGAAGAAGGGTTGCTCAATTATTGTCCACAGGAGATGCTCAAGTTTCTAAAACAATAAGTAAAGAAAAAGTCTTTTATTCTGTTTATTTTTCTAGTCAGGCCTCCACAATCACAAGGCTCTAGGACAGTTTGCCTTTTGCATATTCACACATCCATGTAGCACCACCCGAGGGCAAGGCCAGCTTCCAGGATGGCTATTCAGTGAATCTCCCTTGTCCACACCATCAAAGAATACAAGAGATGTGGCCACCATCACAGCCCTTTTGTTACACACATTTTTCCCTGTCAGACGTTCCTGCTCCATCCTTCTTCAAACACCAGACAGAAGGAGGGAATTTCTTCCCCTTTCTTTCATAGAAAGGTGATGGGTTCATGGTCATAAGAACAGAACACAACAGTTTCAAACAAAAACATACTAGGTTTTGAAAAGTATAAACTACTTGAACAATTAAATAGTTTAAAAGACAAACCTTCAAGTGTCCTCAGTAGAAATGATGTAAGCACAGTCTCCTCCTAAAATGCAAACTGGAGAACTAAATAAGGGCCTGAAACCATTTTTCTTTTAATTGACTTTTCTAACATTCCTCTCAATACGAGTGATCTTTCACCACCCCTTTGTCACCTACAGGAAACAATTATTTTTGGTCATCCAAAGAGTCATTTTGACCAATGAACTGTCATTATCAATCAATCTACGGTTGTCTGCATAGCTTTGCACTAAATACAAAGACAGATCGAATAAATCTGTAAGTGAATAAATTTTCTGCACACCAATCCCCGCAGGCCATGTGTTTATAAGTCAACAGCTTAAAATGAAAACATCTGATGAAGGTAATACACATGTTAAAAGAGCATAAAGTTCCAAACCCAATGGTAAAATATAAAGATTATAAAGCCTCTTCAAGGGGCCATCAAAGCAAACTATTAAATGGATACATCTGCTCTGTGCTAGAGTCTAGTTTATAAGTGCCACTCAAAATAAAAGAGATTTAGGACAAACATTTCATAAAAGGATGTGAAAAGCAGTGAAGGGAATGCGTTTTGAGGATGATGGGAGAAAATGGAATGGGTCCGGTGAATGAGAAGAGTTGACCTAAACCCAGTCCAGGACTCCTCCCCCAGCCCTGG
The DNA here is from genome assembly GCA_004026805.1 of Lasiurus borealis. Classification (NCBI taxonomy): domain Eukaryota; kingdom Metazoa; phylum Chordata; class Mammalia; order Chiroptera; family Vespertilionidae; genus Lasiurus; species Lasiurus borealis. The sequence goes on along the minus strand of PVJN01023329.1, from coordinate 13,553 downwards.
CTGTTTTTCTGTCTGTGTTGTTGTTGTTGTTGTTGTTGTTGTTTTGTATTGGTTGTAAAGTAGCAGCAAGATCCACCCAAGCCAAAAACATGGAGTCATCACTTAATTCTTCATCTTCATCCTTCTTATCCATTCTACATCCTCCTTTAGTTCAGGACCTCATCAACCTGACCCCAATGACCTTTCTAGAACATAGCTCACTCCACCAGAGGACAGCCTGGCAGTGCCTCCACCTGGACATAGAAGGAGCTCTTTCACATGGTAGCCAGGTGCTCTCAGAGCTGGGTCTAGCCCACACTTTCTATCTGACATCTTATTATCCCTACCTCTTTGCTCAAGCTTTACCTAGATTCTCTTCTGGGCCCTCTTTCCCTATCTTATATCCCTTCATCTTTTAAGAATCAGCTAAGATGTCAGCTCTTCTAGGAGGTCTTGCTGACCCCCTGAGGCTCAGTTAGATCCTTCTGCTCAGAGATTGGTATATTTGTCTACCACTGTCCCTAGAACAGTATAATCACTGGTTTATACACCTGTGTCTCCAAATAGATAATGAGCTCACTGACCAGAGGAGATCTCTATATTCACCTCTATATCCACCATGCATGTATCATCCATGGTTTGTACATGATCTGTCTCACAAAAATATGTACTGTACATACATCTATCCCATGCATAGATATTTAATATTTTAAATATAGTATATGAGAACTACATCTATATTTACATGCCAGTAAAATAAGAATTTATTTACTTCTTCACATCCTTTAAGAAAAGTTGTAGTTTCTTTATTGGTTTTACCATTAGGGAAGAGGCTTTGAAATTAATCAAATATGAACATGAGTTTTACCAAACTTTCTAGTAACAATAATAAGTAATAATCCTTGCTGAGCATATGCCATGTTGAAACACTATTCTGGTGTCTTTATATGCCTGAATTAAATTGCCCTTGCAGTTGTCCTAAATAGGTGTGTGTGTGAGAGGGGGGCGGGAGGGGGACGATATAGTACTATTCTTTCCATCTAGTGGAAGGGGTAAAGCATTTTCTCTAAAGCCTTGAGAAAACTCATCCAAAGGCATACAAATCAGAAAGAATGGAATCAAGATGCAACCCAGGCTCTTCAATTAGCCTCAGTCAAAATCCAACTCACCATGATTAACTTCTATAACATGACAGACACTCCTTAAAACACCATCTAAGATGTAGGCCCAGTTAGTCGCAGACCTTTTGTGTCACTGAATGGCATATGCAAGTGTGGGGCCAGAGCTGAATTGCTTGGGCAATAGGGGTGATACTAATGCTTCCTCCAGGGGTCCTCCCACTGGCTCCATCATTTGGCTCAAATTGGTCCTGCCTCCTTTGCAGTGACATAGTATAAACACTACTGAAGTTCACTGGCAAAGACAACAGCAGACACTTTACCAACAGGAAGAAGCATTGCATGCATGGCAAGGGGAGAAAGGATGTGGTGGCCCCAACATTGAAATCACCCTGGAAATGTCAACATTTCAATCTGTGTCCAAAGATTTCTACCTTTTGCTGCTGAGCATACAAACAACAATATCAAGTATAATAACTGGAATAACATCTGCCCCTTCCACATAGCACTGCGTATGCCCCAGGGCTGCCTTTCTAAGCCTCTTCTCATTATATCTGTTTAACAGCCCGATGAGGAAGGTACCATCATTATTACACTTTACAGCTGAATGTTAACAGGGCCTGAATTCGCCAAGTAAATCTTTAAACATCGCTGTGTGCAGATCCCATTGTCTGTCACTGCAGGGGACCCCACTGGATAGATTAATATTTCAGAACCTGGGACATCTTTTGAGGTGAGATCATCTGAATCTTGGCCCAAACATTCTGTCTTATTTACTTTTAAGTCCCCTAATAAGATTTGAGATTACTTCTCACTCAAACATAAAGATCATGCTCACTGCCTCACAAGGCTTTGAGCAAGGCAAAAATCTCTCTCCACCACACAAATGGCTGTGAATTTGATTTTTTTTTTAGGGGGGGGGGGTATTTTTTATTGATTTTAGAGAGAGAAGAAGAGGGAGAGATAGAAACACCAAGGATAAGAATCATTGGTTGGCTGCCTTCTGTATGCTCCCTACTGGGGATCAAGCCCACAATCGGGATATTGCCTTTGACAGGAATCAAACCTGGGACTCTTCAGTCCACAGATTGACCTTCTATCTACTGAGCCAAACCAGCTAGGGCTAAATTTGACTTTTGGTGTGGTAGCCTCTTCCTTCCCACAAGCCTCATGCAGCTGACTACCATTATGCCGAAACCTGTGCACACAGGACAGCGTATAAATAATAAATAACAGCATAGAATTCGGGCGTTTGCTTTGCCCCATCCAAAATGCCAATCCTATCGTGGACAGCAGCGACTTCTCACTGCTGACATTTATGTACATGCTGACGGACTGTTTCTCTAACTAGGACTTCAACGCACTTCTCTAATATCTTAAAGATTAATCTCAGCAGCAACAACAACAAAGGCAGAGAACTGTATCCATACAAGGTGTACAAAAAGAAAGGTTTTGAAATATGAACAACCATCATCATCGATTTTTTTTTAAGCCCTAAGAGCATATACCATAGAGGCTTTGGGGACAAAAATAAAATGTTGCTAAGAGGCTGTTCAAATGGGGACCCTTCAATGTCCAATAGACTTTTTTTTCCCCTTTTTCCTCCCCTTCTCTACCTACACTCTCAAGGGTATGAAGTCATGGAGGAAAGCGATCCAGGAAAGAATGGGTTAATAAAAGCCACACCATGCCCTAGGTGATGCCTTAAATAATCGTCACATGGCCCCTATAATCTGTCCCATGCTGTCAGCACTGGGTTAGTCATAATACTATCAGATAAGAGCTGCTCAAAGTGACACACTAACCAACATGAGAGCCACATGACTTTCTGGCTTGGCTACTGCCCTTCAGCTGAACTTTGGCTTAGAACGAAAGACTCCCAGAGGCTGTCCTGCACATGCCGCCACCTGCAGTGTCTGGTGGCATTTTCCGTTGCTAGGGCCTCTGTTGCTTCACAATCCCGTCGGGGGCAACTGGGGCTGAGTCACAGGGAGTCGCAGACCCACCCCCAACCTCTGGGGACACGCAGAGGGGCTCTGTGTCTGTGGCTGCCTTCCTGAGCCGACGTTGGGACTCCCTGTCCCTGCCACAGTTGATTAGTTTTGCAAATGTGTGTGTGGCACATTATGCCAACTGCCACAGCAGGGAAACTCGGACCCCCAAAGGGAGTTTGTGCTGGAAGAGGGTAGAGGTGGAATGTGACTCTTGCCCAAGAGGACACAAAGGCAAGGGCAGGAGAGGAAGGAGAAAATAAGAGAGAGAGAGAGAAAGAGAGAGAGAGAAAGAGAGAGAGAGAAAGTGATTACTTCTGGGTGGAAGGTTACTAAGGACTGGCTCTGGTTTGTGTGTGTGTGCTTTTCTGTTGTCCCACCCACCCTTTTTGACTCCAGCGTGTTTCAGATTCTTAATTTGAACAACAAAGACATTTTTTCCTCAAGAATAATAAAGGAAACAAAGAATAGTGAAAAAAGGGGAAGAAAGGAAGGTGACCCATTCACTCACTGATTCATTCACAAAGCAGACAGCAGAAGGCAAGGGAGAAGGAGGTCATCTGACATTAGCTTTGAGAACATTTATTGGCTGTGTGCCTCTGGGAACTTACCTAACACTTCTCCTTAAGCTTTCCTAGCCTCAGCAGTAAAATGGCATAATAATATCTACTTTACAAGATTGCTGTCAAGATAAAAAGAGGTGATATATGCTAAGTAACTTACATGTGGGAGAAGTTGGGTAAATAGAAGCTACTGGAAATCCATACACACGATGGTGATCTTGGGAGTCAGAGATACCAGGTCCAAATTCTGACTCTACCACTGACTAGCATGTGACCTTGCTGAGCCTTGAGTGTCCTTATCTGTGAAATGGGTATAATAATACCTAACTGTCAGATTGTTGAAAGGGATTGCAGAGGTAATGTTTAACACTTAGCACAAGTCAAGCAGGCAGTAGGTACTCAGTAGACAGTAAAGTGATGATGGTGATAGGTAGGTAGAAGGAAGGCAAATCCATTCATTCAGCAAATGGAAAGAGCAAGTAGCATAAGTAAAAGTAGTAATTATGCAAAGGGTAGGGAATAAATAAAAAAAAAAGGTAAAGATCAAAAACAAAAGGTTTCTCAAAGGACATAAATATATGAGAAGACAGAGAACATCAGAGAATGTTCTGAGTGAAATGAATCATATCTTTATTAGTTGTAAATTACCCAATCTATCCTCCTTCTGCCCCCAAGGAGGCAATATGTTAATCTTCCCAGTTTACAGATTGGAGCTCAGAGATCCTTAATGACTTGTCCAGGATTTCACAGCTAATAAGTGGTATAAGGGGTCTAATGTGGGGTAGTATCCCTTTTATGTTTATTTCTTTGTTATGGCTTATTGTTGTTGTAGTTGTTGTTTTAGGAAAGATAGGTGGGTAAGAAAAAACACAGCAAAAATTCAATATAAGTAGAGGAACATTAACAAATATATGGAAAGCAGTAAATAGCAATGAATAAAAATCCCTATTTATATTGGGAGAAATGGGGGGGGGACTATAGTGTTTTAAATAAATACAAACAATATTTTGACAAAATAAAAATCTTAAAATGGGTATTAAAAATTGTACTCAGTAGAAAGACATCTTATTGAAGATAAATCAATGAAGCTAGGATTTCATGGGGAAATCTAAGTGGAAAGAATTCCAATGGGGAAGAGAAAAGCTAGACCTCTCCTGCAAACATACCCAAGAGTGATTATTCAGGCTTCTGCCCATGCTAAGCTTTCCTTGACAAAGTCCCACAACAACTTGCTCTGTAGAAGGTAAAGCCACCACACATGGGGTCTGGGAATCCAGGTCCAGCTGTTCTAGGCTGCTAGGCAGGTGCTATACGGAGAAGGGAGAATGCTGATATTGGTCAGGTGGGCACACTTCTCTCTACAAGCAATGGCTCTAGTGGGATAAAAATTAGAAGACTCAGCCCGACCTGCTTGACTCAATGGTTGAGCATTGGCCTATGAATCAGGTCATGGATCGATTCCTGGTCAGGGCACATGCCCAGGTTGCGGGCTTGATCCCCTGTAGGGGATGTGCAGGAGGCAGCTAGTCAATGATTCTCATCATTGATCTTTCTCTCTCTCTCTCTCTCTCTCTCTCTCTCTCTCTCTCTCTCTCTCTCTCTTTCTCTCTCTCCCTCTCTCTCTCTCTCCCTTCTTCTATATTTACTTATTAGAAGACCAGAAGCGAAGGTGAAGCTCAACTAGAAGGAATCAGGGCCATTGCCTGGAGTTTCTTCCCAATTATTCTGGTGCCAAAATTTCTGAACACAATGTGAATTTTTGAAAAATGGGGACCATTCCCTGTCCAGAAGGCAGGCAGTGCTCTAAATAGAAAGCAATCACCAATAAGGAAGCCCACCTCCTTCTGCCAGTCAAGAGCTGTGTGGACTCGGGCCTGTCCCTAAAACTCTTCTCCTACCTCTCTTTTTATTCAGATGTAAAAAGAAAGTCCTCAGGATTGTTTCAACGATTGAAGGAAATAGCAGAGATGTGCCTGGCACACTATACTACTAACACTATTATTCCCCAACTTTTTCAAGGAGCCTGTGTTTGCTGTTGCACAAGTTTAGGCTGTTAGGCTAATGCGCATCTGCTCTGCCCATACTGGTTGTAGGCTTATGAACTTTAAGCAAGATAAACTAACATGAAAATGGATAATAAAAGAACAAAAAAAATCAGAGGGAAAAAAAAAGAAACACAATTCAGAATTAAGGAAAGTAGTCTACTGGCCCAGCATGAAGGCATTAGAAAGCATTTTATTCCAGACAGCTCTCTGGCTGTCACCTGAAGTTCATGAGTGCTGGTGTTGCCTTGCCATGGGTATAGATCATTCCTGCCCATTTAATAATAATCATGATGACTTACTTTTATACAGAGTACTTTGGTTTAAGAAGCATTTTATATATATTACTTAATCTTTCAGGTGACACCGGGTACAGAGAGCAGCCAACCACTCATCAGCCAGGGGTGAGCAAAGCAAATCTTTCATTAGCTATGCAAAGATGAGACTCATAAATACCACTTCCTTCCAAGAATGATGTCCATTATCCTGTGATGTCTAACAAAGGTTTCTTCCTACCCTTGCTATCAGAACTCTTCCGTGGGGAGAAGTGAACAAATTGTCCTAGAGAATAAGGAGTTGTCTGGGAAGAAAAATTAGAAGGTCTTATTTGATGTTCAATGTTATTGGAATATCTTTATCAGAATGGGAGGCTCTCAGCTAAGGTTCCAAAGAGGACCTATAGCCTAACTGGGTGACATGGGGAAGGATGGATTTGGCTGAGACTAGAAATCCACTCAGGGCATGCTACCCGGTCTTGGTAAAATGCTATGGTGAGCACCAACTGAGCAAGTGCTGTGATGAAATAAAGTGGTAAGCTGGAGCCCAAGCCAGGAAATGTCATTGGCTGGGTAGTGATCCATAGTTGCAAGGTCCCTGCAGATCAGTGGGCCAGCCTCCACTGCACTACACAGAGTCACCGTCCAACAGCGGCACTGTGTGGTAGCAAGAGAGATAATGGTGCTATTAGAAAAACCATGGCATCCACTTGGTCACTAGGCTTATGTTTAAAAAAAAAAAACAACAAAAAACAGACTGGACCCTCGAGATTAAATAAACTTCAAGTTATCTGGAACAATTAATATTGTAACCTGTGAGATGATGAAGGGCAATTTTAACTTCCCACAACTATAGCATCTGAGATACTCAAGTTGATAAATAATTGTGTGGCTCAGCAGATTAATACCTGTTTGGCTCATGCCAGTGAAAGTATTCATATTGGTTATATTTACAACCAATATTGATTGAGCAATAACTCTGGGCCAGCCACTATGATATGGGCAGAGAAATTCTTATCAGTCCCAATTTATAGATGAAGAAACTGAGGCTCATTCAGGTGAAGTGACTTTCCTAAGACCCCAGATCCAGGAAGCAGATGAGCAGGTTCCCTTTGCAATGGAGGGAAACGATTCTAGTTAAACAAGAAACAATTTCCCCCATTTTTTGGACAAAGGTGGAATATCCCAGCGGACATTGTGGGATTGTCTCTGCATGTGAGGCTGCATCATTTGCACAAAGGTTCCCTGTCTTTTTCAATTCCCTACATGTACTTGGGCAGAAACCAAGCTCGAGGTACTGCTCACATGCTTGTGGTTTGGCTCCCAGCTAGGGATCACATTCTCTGCTCCACAGGCAAAGCCAAGGAACCTTCTTGCAAAATACTACTTGTGTCCTGGTACCACCTCCTGAGAGAGCTGTCTACAATGCCCGCGTGCCTGGCAGGTGGGGTGGGCAGGATCAAGCGCTGATCCCCAGAATATCCCGCAAGAAATGATGATGCCCAGTTTTTTCCCATGAAGTTCTATTACAGCCATAGACTTGACCATCGATTAATACAACCCACATTCTAGAAATCTCTCAGATATTAATTGATGAAATTAAAGAGAGATAATATCTGGTAGAATCTAATATGGCAATTGTTTTCTGCTGACACAGTAGGCAGAGAAAAAGCAGATGATCGTGAATTTCTGGTGCACAGGTCCTTTTCCCACTTATATCATAATCATAATAATGTTAATGCATACCAATTTTTTACCTCGGGGCCACAACTCAAAGGGATATGATTTACATAGAGTTTAACATAAAGTGCCCCCGGAGGTGTACAATATGGCGATTTCTATGGAATACTTTCCTTATGCCAGGCACCAAAGTGATTTACTCACAATATCTCATTTTCTCATAAAGTCAAACCATGTTGTAGGCATTAGTAGTTTTGTGTCACAGATAAGGAAACCAAAAGGTGTTGGGAGTTTAAATATTTTTGCCTATGGGTCACACAACTAGTAAGTTGTAGAAGCAGGATGCAAACTCAAGACCCTGAATCCAAAGCTCATGTTGTTAACTATGCCACTACCCAATCAGATGTTCTAGTATAAATCAGACATAAACTTTTAATAAGGAAGTAGAGTATGTTAGAATAAAAATGTTGACCCTATCTATAAGACAACCTTTAATTCTTTTTTAAGACAAAAAGGAACATTTCCTTTTCCTCTTAATATGTAAGACCTTTTCTAGTGTACTTGTTTAATTTAGTGAATATTAAGAATTGACATAATTACATAGTTCATATCCACACACAGAAAAAAATGAATTGATTTCATTCAATTTAAGTAATAAGCTAATATCATCACAAATCTTTTAGTTACAATCGATTCACCAAAATGAATTCAAGAGCCAATAACAAAGGATAGCACACTTGAGTATCAACTATGTGTTAGGTAGAGTTAAGTCATTTCTGTAGCATGCCTCATACCCCAAACATCCTTATAAATGTAGGTACTAAATTAGGCCTATTGACACAGGTATAAAAGGAATCAGACTGTTAACTGGGCAGTCTGGCTCTTGATTCTATTCTACTGGCTCAAAGATCTGGAGGACAGTGATCAGTAGGACATGGAAAGCAGTAGCAAGAATCAAGAAGGGTAATCATAAAAAAACAGGCTCCCAGAATAGGGTAAAGCACCAGCCCCTGCATGTACTAGACACCTAAAGCATAGACTTCTTGATAATGCCCAGAATGAGAAGGCACTTCCTGTGCAAAATTGCTAAGAAGACCAGAGACCAGAAATGGTAGCATGAAGGACAGTTGCCACAGCAACAAACCATACACTTAATCCACAGAATGTTGCAAGATTTATTCTACTTTTGCTACCACCTCTATGTTAGTCTCACAAGTGAAACTCATCTTTCATTTATTTTATGTCTTTTTTTCCCCCATTGACATAGGGAGCCCATGCAATGTATGATGATGCATTGAAAAATGCTGCTGATCCCATTCTGAAGGAGGAATTTGGGTCAGAAAGTTCCAGTGCTTTGGCCCAAAGTAAAACTTGGCACTAAACCAGAGGCAGAATTGTGGGTCATACCCAAGAGTCCCAATTCTCAGTTCACAACTTCCCTATTATTTTCACTGGAAAAATAAAGTTAACCCAGAAATAAACTCTATTGGTTCTCCCCTTTTTTCCTATTAAAATAAGCTAATATTCTGCCTGTCCTTAACAGGTCTACTTCTTCCAGAAAAGGGAGAAGGCACTGCCAACTGTCTAATTACTGAGCATAAATTCACTTCTTTGGCATTATTCTCTCATGTGATACCCTGCAATTCAGAAAAAAAAAGTTAATAGATCTCTACCAGGGACAGAAATGATCTCCCTCTCTTTCTCTCTCTCCCTCTTTCTCTCTTTCTCTCTCTTGCTCTCTCTCTCCACAGGAGGAAGAGCAGAGCTGTTTGTAGTAATATTTTCTGCCTCATCATCACAGTCCATTTGATTATACAACTTCTCGTTATTTAGGGTCAGGCTCTTTTCACAGTGTCCCAAAGGGAAGTGCTTTGACAAATATGCCATTCATTTCAATAGAACTTTGCTAAGTCAGAATAATATGCATAAGCACAATTGGGCTTGGAGGTAGGTCCAAAAGCAACTATCTAGTGCTGTTGTGGCCCATGGGAGGCTCAGAGTGGCCAAAATGAGTCCTATGAGATCCAGAGTAAAGGCTCCAGAGAGGTTATAAAAATAAGTGAACTGAAGAAGTAGGAGAGCTGCACAGAGACAGAAAAAACAGCAAAAAAGAATGTTTTGCACTAAATTTCACTCGTAAGGCTAACATAGAGGCGGAGGCAAAAGTAGAGTAAATCAGTAGAAGCTACATGGGGATCAAGGCTATTTTAGGCTGGATGGGTCCATGGTGATGATTGCCTGGTTATACGGTATCTCTTGTCCTCTCTTTTCCATGTAAATTGTTCTTACCTTGAACTTAATTTCAACATCTTTGGATATCCTGTGTGAGAGCGTTAGAGAAAGTCTGTGGAATAAAGAAATGTCCCTCCTTGGAAGGTAGATACACCAATTGATACTGCTTCAATTAAAGAGAAAATCTGACATATCTTCCTTGTCCAAAGACTCTCCATTCATTCTTTCATTAAATTATTGCACACTTAGTCCATCCTCGCTGCTGGAGGATGCAATGACAAATAAGACATACCTTCAAGGAACTTGCCATAGAGTCAGAAAAACACTCTAAAAGACTGATTACAATGCACAACGTTAAGGGAGCAGAGAGGAGAAATTGACTAACTCTAAAGGTACCAAGGAAGACCTCCTCGAAGATGTCAGGTGTAAAACACCGTGAACAATGAAACAATGAATGTGAGCAACCTAAGGGGCAGAGAAGTAGAGAAGGACACATCAGGGATGGTACTATCATGACCCCTTTCATTAAGTAGGAATCACATCAAAAGAAGAAAAACGAAAACCAAGGAGGTTTCAGCAAGAGGGCTAGAAATCCAGGCCAGCGGAGTGGTGAGAGACAATGTCTGGGAAGTGCACATTCCTTCGAGCCCCCTAGGACATCATTTCCATACAGGAGAAGTCAGAGCTGTGAGGAGACAGTGTGTCTGCTGCCCAGCAAAGGTCAGCCTTTGGCAGCTAGAAGGCATCCTGTGGCTGCCCCCGTGGGTGAACCCTTGGAGTCAGAGAGAAGCCTCCACAGCTGCTCTTGCTCAGAAGTTCGTCAAGGCTATTTTAGGCTGGATGGGGTCCATGGTGATGATTGCCTGGTCAGGGCAGCTTACCCAGTGTTGCTTTTTAGAATTCTATTTTCCTTGTCATTTAGCTCTGCACCATACAATTACTCAAATGGGGGTGAGGGGGGTTGGGGATGGAATATGGCTACATCTTATTTTTAGCTCTCAAATCAATGGTGGCAACATCCTCTGCATTTCAATAGGAATTTTGCATATCAAAATCCCCCCAAATAAAGAATAGTAAACATATTAAAATCTGTAATGACATTTCTTCTCTGCTGTTTCCAAATATGTTTATTTTGAAATGGCTCAGCCTAAATTAAAGACTAATTCATTGACAGATGGGCAGAAATAGTGTATAAACGCATCCTCAGAAATGTGTGCCTCACCTTATTGCCCTCCAGGTCAAAGAATCTTTAAAAAGTCACAACATTTGTTGTATATCTATACACTCTCTTAATGTATTCTGAGCACATTTCAACCATTTCCATGGTCAGAGGGCTCTATGGTGGTACGGGCTCTCAGAGATTTTGCTGTGAATGTTCTCCGGGAAATGAATTTCTACCCTAGTCTAAAACTATCGATAGGGAAAGGATCAGGGGTAGCTCACTAATACATGCCACAAACCTCAGAGTTAGAGAGACGCTGACTTCAACACTAACGATGACTATCATTAGCCACCTATGTCCAGACACTAATGCTGGGGACTTTACATATGACATTATCATTTAACTGTCATGGCAGCTCTGAAAGACATCGCTATTACCCTAGTTTTCCCTATGAGAACACTGAGGTTCAAAGACACATGACTAGTAAGGGAAAGGACAGAATAAGAACTTCAAAGTCTAATTTTTCTTTAAAAATAGCAACCTCTTAACAACAAGGATGGGGGTAAGCACTCTCATTGATATAAATTATCTCCTCTCATCTTCCCTCACTTGGAAGTGGTCGGGATCTGCATATAATTCTATGCATTTGAAAGTATCTCTTTTTACATCTCCAAATCATTCCTAGACCAGTAAGTCCTCAAGCCTCTCCTTATTAGTCCAAATTTTTAAAATACAATAATTGATTTACTAGAACCTAAGATGATCATGGTGCATGTGGAGAGTGAGAGGGTCTTTCTTCACTCAGGAATTCATGTTACCAAACATGTGTTAAATGCCTACTTTGCCATGCACTCCTCTGTTTATCCACAAAGGCGAAAGAATACAATTTCTGCCTTGAGGCACTCAAGTGACATGAAATAAATAGTTGCAGCAATGTAATAAATTTCATCTTATAGCAGAGAACTATGGAAGGTTCTACATGGGACATGGTAGAGAAAGTCCCAACACTTCCCTTTAGCTCCAGGGAAACTTCCAGGAGGTGGTGATAATTCATTTAAGTCTTTAAAAAATGAGTTGGAATTTCTCAGGTGACCACAACAGGCACTTTCCAAAGAAGGGAGGACAGGATAAAGCTCATTCTCTATTTCCATTTGAGAATATGCTATAGTTACTGTTCTTATGGTAAAAACTAATAAGGAGGAACATGTCATCTTCACTGACTACACAAATTTATGATCTATATATATAAAACCCTAATATGCAAATATACCAAATGGCCAGACATCCAAACAACTGGTCACTATGATGTGCGCTGACCACCAGGGGGCGGGCACAGAACATGGTGGGCGTTGGCCAAAGTGGGATGGTAGAGGAGGTGAGTGGGGGCACCAGATCAAGGCATGGTGCTGGTCACTGTCATTGGGGCAAACCACTGGTGGTTACTGAAAATTCTTTGTTCCTGTGCACTGAGGTCCCACCCAATGCTTGCAGCTGTTGCTGGCATTGGCCCCACTTGCACCTACTATGAGCATCAGAGCCATCACTTGCATCCACTGCTGGTGCCCGGTACTGGCCCCGATTGCTAGGCGCTGTCAGTGTTTGTGAGCAGCAGCTGCCTGCCTCAATCACTCCTCAAGGCTTCTCCACCTCCCCCTGCTCCTGAAGAGTGATCGGGGCCAGCAGCCACCTCTCACACCCAGTGCCAGTGCTGAGGCCACCATTCACACCCGCTGCTGGTGCCCGGCACTGATCCATGAGCTGGTGTGAGGAGTGGCTACCAGCCCCATTCACCCCTATAGGCTTCTCCACCTGCCCCTGCTCCTGAGGGATAATCGGGGCAGCAGCTTTGATGATGCTGGCCCTGCTCACACCCACTGCTGGTGCCAGCTCCAATTGCTTAGCCCAGTCAGTGGATGCAAGCAGGGCCAGCACTGTCAACACATGGGAGTGGCTGCAGTAGGAGCAGGGCTGCTGGAAGACAAGAGACCTGGGACTGTGGTGAGAGGGGTCAGCTGGGGGCATGGAAGATGGGCCAAGACCTACCCCTGTGCCCATCACAGCCTCGCAGACCACAGCTTCTTTCAAGGTGCACAAATTTATATACTGGGCCCCTAGTAATATAACATGAATAACAATTGTATGGTCAGTAGGAGCAGCAAAATCAAACAAGATGACATTGACAAAGAGGAAACCATTCAACTCCATTAACCCATGCAATATATTTCATAACTGTGTGTGTGTTGGTAATGTTGCTTTTGTTTTGTAGTCAGTTCATGGAATTGTCTTGTTTTATGGGCTAACAAACTAGATGCAGGCTTCACAAAGACCCAGTTCTTGCTACTTAGAAGCCTTAGAATCAGAGTCAGATGGTTTCTCTCCAGACTCTAGATCACAACTCAACTCACTACAAAGTCTATGACCTTTAAAGCACCACATGTGCTGTCCCCTAACTAGAGGCTAACATGCAGCTTCAGCTAGGATGTCTCATAAAATTGCTGTATGTTAAACAGA